>VCJC01000888.1:25377-40189 GCA_024140195.1 Backusella luteola
TAATATTTTAAAATACGTTTAATCGACAAAATGCTCCCTACAACCATTACCGCTACTTCCATTGCTGTCCTTGTACTTGCCTCTCATAACGTATTTGCTTCTCCACAAGAGCCTGGTCAGCTTTCTAAAAGAGTACTCGGCTCAACCGCAGGTGCTGTTGTCGGTGGTATTGTAAAAGCGGTTGATACTAAGGTCAATCCTTCCGCTGATAAGAACAAGGGTGACGCTCCTAAAAGTGACGATACCGAGAAACAAGGTGGTGATTAAGCAGAGTTTTCTGATGAAAATCCAACATATACAAACTTCACTATTCTAGAAAATAAATAATAAAACCCTCTTGTTATTGAACAAAACGAATTAAGAATAGCCAGCCCAAACATGCTCATATTCATTTGTGACACAACATCATAAACCTCTGCTTTTGTGCTGATTATACTTTTTTGTGACACAACTGCTATTTTATATCTTTCTTTCTTTTTTCTTTCTTTATCGATAAAAAAACACCCATGTCTGTCAACCCCAAACAAACAAAGCATCGTCTTTCTGACTTTGAACGAGGCCAAGTTGTTGCTTATCGCGATTGCAACCTCAGTATGAAAGAGATTTGTAAACGTGTGCATCGTAGTTATTATGCTGTAAACACAGTCATCAAGGAACACAGCGAACAAAGTACTCAAGCTCAAGAGCAAGAAATAAAACAAGAGAAACGCAAGAGTTACAAGTTTAGTGATCGTTTTTTAACAAGAATCAAATTAAGCTTAACACGCGATCCCGATCAACCGTTGACCTATCATTTTGAGCAGATCAGAATGGAAGGCTTTAATGTCTCAATGTCAACTTTGGAAGCCTACGTCAAGGACCTGGGCTATGGTCGTTCTTCCTCCTCTACTTCACCGGCTTAAAGAAACAAAAACAAACCATGAACCATAATGACAAAATGTATGCTTGAATGTGTGTAAACGTATTTATTCTTTATGTGCCAGCTTTTATGTATATATGTACACGCACTTTCCTTCTCTCTCTCTCTCTCTCTTTATATGAGAATATCAATGATAGTAATAACAATAAAACCAGGTATAAAGCCCTGCTGGTAGACTCGCCTAAAAAAATAAAAGGTGAGCCCTAGCAATAAAAGTACCATTGATCAGTCAAATCTGATCTTCTCTTTGATGATTGAAGATGTAAAAAAAAAGATGTAATATAATTCTATGCAATGATCATATTACTACTTGATGGGATATCAAGCTGACTCTGAAGTTTACTAAGTCTAACCATTCCTCTTTGGTAGACAGATCTCTTTCAGACTCTGTCTTATATTCTTTGCTAACAGATGTTAGCTATAGTAACGGTAAGATGATATTCCATTTTGGTGAGCCAAAGGACCATATCCCCTCGGAAAGAATTATCCATTAAAAATGTGGTTCTAATACACTCTAAAGAAATATCTCGTCATGGCAGCAATGAAGACTCAAAAGATGAAAAGTGTCTCATAACACCTGGAAAGGTGAGATTCTGCTTTCGAACTGAAGCTTTTGAAATAAAAGCGACGGCTTTTTTGAAGCCTGTGAGACGTATTCCTTGTTTCTAAAAAAAATCGACAGATCTTAGCTTTCTACAGAAAAGCATTGTCACAACAAATTAATAAGCAGATAACACATTGTATCAATCAGGATTTAGTGCAAGTAATACAAAGGAATCATTTGCATTTTAATCGCCTTGATATTACTTTAGAGGCAGAATATATTATCACTAGCAAAGAAATATGCAACGAGACAAACACAGGAGTTAACTTTGAAATCATCCAACCAAGCCATTTGTTTAAACCGACAAGCTGGTAATAAAAAATAATAAAAAAAAGGGCGTCCCTGATTTTTTTTAGTGAATTTTCAAAGCCGCAAGAATATTTTACCGATTTCTTATTAATGAATGTCTCGCCTTTTTTTACATGTCCCCGATTTGTAATCATTGTTTCGAAAAAGGCTCTAATAAATACCATCATCTTTTCTTTCTACAAAAAATTAATTTTCCAAAACAATACTATATCAGAAAACTGAAGCATGTCTTTCCCCACTGAACAAGCCGTCTATAAAATCACTGGTTTCAACGGTTACCAAGATATAAAGTGTTTCCAAGAACCTTTATCCACGGAACTTGGCAAAGACGATGTACTCGTGAAGGTTAAAGCCGTTTCTTTAAACTATCGCGACCTTATTTTAGCCAAAAACCAGTACCTTGCCCCACCCAAATTCAATGTTGTGCCTGGTTCGGATGCCTCTGGTGAAATTGTCAAAATCGGCGATGGTGTCACCAACCTGAGCGTTGGTGATCGTGTCATTACCAATTTTGATCCCGAAAACTTTTATGGTGCTACCCAGTCGCATAAAAGTCCTTTTGGCTGTGTTCGTGATGGTGTTCTCAGGCAGTACATGGTTGTTTCCAAGCAAGGTGTTAATAAGATTCCCAAGGATTCTCACTTGACGGATGAAGAAGCTGCTACACTTGTGTGCACCGGAGTCACTGTCTGGAATGCCCTCTTTGGTTACGCCGAAGGATTTGTTGCAGGACAGACTGTTTTAATGCTTGGTACAGGAGGTGTATCCGTCACTGCTTTAGTTTTGGCAAAAGCGGCTGGTGCAGTCACTATTATTACCTCTAGTTCTGACGAGAAACTTGCTTATGTCAAGGAGAAATATGGCGCTGACTACACCATCAATTACAACACACATCCAGACTGGGAGAATGAGGTGCTGGACATCACAAATGGCCGAGGTGTAGACTTGGTTATTGAAAATGGCGGAAACGGTACCATTGCCAAATCGCTTGCATCTGTCAAGTTTGGTGGCCAGATTGCCATTATCGGTATCCTCGCACAGCCAAAGGAAATGCCTGATATGCTTACTGCTGTACTTTCAAAGGCAGTTACTGCTCGTGGAGTTCTTGTTGGATCAAAGCAACTTGCCGAAGGTCTTATTCAGTTTGTTGATGCAAAGAAGCTTCGTATGCCTGTTGAAAAGGTCTTTGGCTTTTCTGAAAAAGAGGTGCATGATGCCTATGCTAATATTCAGAACCAAACACAGATTGGTAAAACTGTGATTAGAGTGGACGAATAATAATAAGGAGTTGTTATAAATAAAAAAGACATATATTCTCTTTTTCAAAAAAAGTGATATTATTATTATTATTATTATTATTATATTTATTTAAAATAGTGTCTATTTTGTAGAATTAAAAGTACAAAGGAAAGTATGCCAATTTTGTGCGATTTCTTTTTTTCTGGGTGGTAGCCTTTATTTTTCGATTTTTTTTTTTTTTTGGAGTGTAGTATGTATAATTATAGTGATATATATACACCGATATATATGTAATGCGCAATGTCGATTTTTTGTTTTTATTTATATCTTGCTTAATTAAGCCTATTAAAAGAAAAAGACACATTTTAGAAAGATGTGTATATATAAATATAATATATGACGATGCTACTTACGTTCCCTTACAGAATTTACTACCACACAAACAGGGTATCTTATCAGCCTCAATGGGAAATTTATAATCGTATGTGATTTCCTCACCGGGCTCAATATCTCGATTTGCGTAAATGACAATCTTCTTTTGTTTATCCACTGTAATAATCTTTGCACTGCAATTTGGCTAAGGGCGATAAAGAATGAATAAAAATATAATCATGCAATATGTAATAAAAAGACTTACTGTACAACAATGGTTGATAAAACGAGCGACATTACCCATCTTTGTTGCATCAATGACGGTATCGTCATCAACACGAAACAGATAACTACTGCCAATACCACATCGTTCATATTTCTTTTCGCGCTCCTCGGCCACTTGCTGTCTGATCATCTCACCAACATATTCAATCACCATGTCGTTCACATCGATATGTTCCTCAGCATACAAACCCCAATCGTGAATGGGCGATTTAGCAAATTTGAGTTGTTTCTTTCGACTTCGTAGCTGATTGAACTTTAGAATATCGGAATCAATCGTCTTCTTTTGCATCTCCATGCCAACTACCAAACGTCTATTATTGACACGCGTTGCTCTGGACGAGATACGGCTTGCGTCTGCCTGGAGGTCAATCACGGCTCGGTTGCGCGGTAGGTACGCTGCCTTGTCAGCATCTGATATAGGCTTTACCACTCTTACACGTCCACATCCTCCCTTTGAAGCGCCTGTCGTGTCTATCACAGGTCCTTGGTCACGTTCCTCGACCTTTTCCAAAATGGCTGCTCGTAAGAAGCGATAATCCTCTACATCTTGGGATTGATACAATGGGTTGAATTCAGGGTTTTGGGGTTCATCTGCTTTGCCATCATCCGCATCGCCTAATAGCTCATCATCTGAACTATCCGTCGATAATAATAGTGACTGTTCCAATTTTTCTTGATCAATCTCCTCTTCCTCTTCTTCTTCCTCCTCCTCGTCCTCCTCGTCATCATCATAACCATTGATACCTTGCGGCAATTTATAAGATTGGTAGCTTTCGGCCTCGCTGCTGCTGCCTCCAGTGATGGTTTCTTCGAAAATCTCGGTCACGCGTCCAGGCATCATCGGTAACGGCTTCTTTTTAGCCCGCACTCCCTTCTTTTTCCTTTCAGCATCGCTCACATCATCATCGCTGCGCTTCTTGGATCGTTTCTGTGGTTTTTGGGATTTCTTCAACTTTCGTTTACGTTTCAGCTGAGATTTAGGTGCAATGGCGTCATAGTAATCACTCTCGACAAAATCATCATCATCATCATCGTCTAGGTCGTGGCTGCTATTCCCTTGGTCTAATACTTGTTTCTCTTGTATATGTAATTGTTTCAAAAAAGCGTCGTGTTCGTCCTCTTCGCTTTCAGCATCACTAAGATAGTCACGAAGTCTCCTTGGTTTGGGTGGGAGCATTTTTTCCACGACCTGCTCCTCCTGCACGGATTTCTTGTTATTCTCTACGTGTTCGTTTTGGTTTCGTTTTAAAACATCTTCTTCCTCGTCTTCATCATTTATGGAATCTGCACCCGAATGGTATTCGCCTTCTTCGGATTCTGACGACGATTCTTGTTCTGACACATGCTCTGATTCTGATGAGGACGGTAAAAGACCTTGATGATTATCATGCTGTGATGTCGACCACGACTTTTTCTCTTCTTTTTTACGCTGCAAAACTGCTGTTTTCTTCTTTTTAAAGCTTGGTAACTTTGGAAGGGAAGGTATGATGGATTCAATGATTTTTTGCTGCTGCGAAACCGTGTTTTTCTTTGTTTTTTGTTCTTCTTCTTCCTTGACGGCAATGATAGAAGATGAAGACTTCATTACGTTTTGTTGCTGTAAATGCTGCTTTCGTCGAGACGTATAAAAGTCGTGAATGGCAGGACCCGCTACTCTGTTCTTAAGATCTTTCAGAAAAACCTGTACCAACTGTTCATATAGTAATTCTTGTGGTGACGATGTGCACTTTTCTTCAACCTCTTCAGTTTTCACTTCTTGTTTGACAATGACATCAGCAGCAGGAACAGTAGTGACTGGCAATTTTCCATTCACTTCGCCTTCTTCTTTATCATCATCATGTTCTCCTTCTTCTTTCTCAACTTTCACCTTCACACTAGCACTTGCTACCAACTCTTGTTTCCCATCCTCCTCTCCTTCCTCTTCTATATCCATTTTATCGTCTATTTCTTCGGATCCTTGTTTCTGATGCTGTTGTTGTTGTTGTTGTTGTTGTTGCTGTTCCGCCAGCTCGTGTTCTTCTTTATCGAGAGGAGGATAGCGCAATGTCATGACAAGTTTATAGCCCATTAAATGCTGGTCAGTTGTGGCTGCCAGTGCGCGTTTCGCGATGGTGACTGAGTCAAATATAATAAGCCAGTCGTCTTCATCGTGATAAACCTAAAAAGGAAATGTCATCAATATGCAACTCTAAACTCGTGTAAACAACACTTACATCAAGACAATTATAATAAAAAAACATCTTTTCCAATTCCTCCAAAGCACCTCTGATAAACGGTAAGCATTTTTTGGAAATAACCAAAGAAGGACGTGAATTTCGTATAGGCGAGTGGCTGACACGAGGAGACGACGACCTTCCATTGTATAAATCCATGTTTTTCCTTCTATAGTCGTCTCTACTTCTACTACGGCTTCTACTGTAATCCGAATCAACTCTACGCGATGGGCTCCAACGAGATGAAGGACGACGGTAGTCATCGTAGCGATAGTGTTTGTCCTGTCTTACTGGCGGCGGTGGCGGTGGAGAAGAATAGCGATAGGGTCTCTCATATCTTCGGTCATAACGATAGTCGTCATCATAGCGATAGCGATTACGCATTGGTGGATGTGGAGGGTATCTTCCGTAGCGTAAATCATCATCGTTTAACTCTCCATCTTCATGAGGATGAGGATGGTGGTGGTGGTGGGATCTATAATCATCATAACGGTGATAGTGGCGCGGCCTTGAGGGTGTCGTGGGCGTAGCTGATCTTCTTAGTCGTTTTGGGTCAGACGACGATGTAGGGAGCGGTGCTGGTGCTGGTGCTGGTGCTGGCGGAGGACTTGAAGGGCGGTTAAATTCTGCAATAGCGTCTTTTAACTTGTCACCTTGGAAAAATAGTCATGTAAATAAACAAGTAAAATAAATATTTTATGTATCTTTAGTTACCATCAGGATCAAAGCAGACCTTTACACATTCAGCAGCGCCCATTTTCCTTCCATTTCCTTTCTCTACTGCCAGACAAGCTGCAGTATGAGCATCCCGTTCAAAATCCGATGTAAACTCGACATGAGCGATGCCCATGGATGCGCCAGTCGTAGGACATTTTTCAATGTCGACATGACTGACTTGACCGTACACCGAAAAGAAGGTGGTGATGTGTACTTCTGTCATAAGTGGCGAGAGTCGAGAAACGAGAACAGTGTTTGGTGGTTTAGGACCAACGGAATTGTTATCAAACTATAAAAAAAAAAAGAATGGTTTGAGTTGTATCCACAAATATAATTGTTTCCGTCTTTACCTCATATTTCACAGGCGACAGTTGTGTTTTGAGTGTAAAACGACCTTTTAGGAAAGCGGTTTGATAGAACGCTTTATTACGAGGATCTCGAGGTGGTGATTTTGTAGGCTAGTTTTGTACAGGTCAATATTATTAATACTAAAATATGAAGTAAAAAAAAAAACGTGCTTACATCTTCGTCCTTGTATTGGAAGATGGGTTGCGAACTCTTCTTTTGCGAATCTAACTCTGGGTCATAAATACATTTATAATTACGAGGACCCTTTGATGAAGTGGTAGAACTATTTTCTTATTAAAAAAAATAATGTAAAATAAAGTTCAAGTGCTTACCATTGTGAATCCATGGAGAGATTCAAAATATCAAAGCGTCTTTTTCAGTCTTTCCTTCTTTCTTTTTTCCTTTTATAACAAGTAAAAGAAAAAGAAAAAAAAATAGCTTTTTATGAATAGAAAAGGGAATAAAAAATAGAGACAATTGCCAATAAGTGGAAAAAAAAAAAGGGCGATGTAATATGGACAGGGTGCACTCATTATAATTTTTTTTTTTTCTATTGGTGAAACACGTGATCAGAAGACCTTTCCTTTTTTGGTATTGTCAAATCAAATGGAAAAATAGAACTTTTATTCACAGTTATAAAAACAAGAACTCCAATATGAGGTTAATAAAAAGACATGCAAGGTAAACAGCAACCATCCAGTAGCCAAGGTGTTTTGTCATGTGATAATCATTCAAATTGACCACAATCAGTGTGCTCGATAACACTACAATCAATCCAATGGAGGAAATAATAATCGTAGGTTCAATTTCTAGCGGATAGGGCTCTCCTTTTTGCCATGTTTGATAAAAGGATGAGATACCAACTCCAAGTACCATGTCTTTTTTTTATTATTATTAGTTTTTTTTTTTTTTTCATCTCTTTATATAAAGCAAATCATTAACAAGGACTTACTTAGTAATGGTCCAGCATAACAAGCAGAAATAGCCATTGTAGGGAATCCCATCTATTTGAGAATGTGAATAACAATAAGAAAAAAAGTCATCAATATATCACTTACTTTTGCTATTGCTGTATTAGCAACAAAATCACCAATACTATTGCCCTATTATACGTATGTATTAGTGAATTAATGAAGAATCTACCCATTATGTCGAGCACTTACCAATGCAAAAACAGTCAATCCCATGATGGCATCACTGATACCAAACAAAATACCCAGTGCTTGTAGCAATCCTACAACCTGATTAGCCAGTAAAAAGATCCAATTCAAAGCAACAAAAAAGCCCAAGAAAGAAACCATCCAAAACCACTGTGGAGCCCTCTCGCGACACGTCCTCTTTTTAGCCAGTGTGCTCAACACAATAGCTACTGTCATTGCAATCCCATATCCCCAAAACTTTGGTAATAGGCCGTTCTCGACAAGTACCGTAAAAATAAATAATGGACTGATAAAAGATTGTAAAACAAATAAGGGCTGATTCCATACTTGCTTTACGTCTTGTTCAATCACCGTCAATTCCTCGTCGTCGTCGTCGTCTTCCACGTCATGATTGCTCACAGTAACAATCTCTTCTTGCTGCTGCTCTTCTTTTTCATCTACTTGATACATGATATCTGCAACAGGTAACGTGATGGTAAATATAAACACAAGTGGTGCTGCAATGATTGAGCTCAGCTTTGAAAACATGGACTTTTCATTCCAATCAAATAGGGTAGGGAATAGAAACTGTATCAGAGGTGCGTCTTCTTTCTTGGCTTCTTCATGCGGTGGTGCCTGCTGCCACGGTAATGAGTTTATCGAGTTGGATGGACTTATATCAAAACTTTGTCTTGCACTTAAAAATAAATCGTGCTCCGAGCTGGGTGGTGCCAGGCTGGCGTATGTCTGACTCCTTGATGGTCTACCACCGCCTTCCTCTGTGTCCTCTTCAGCGGTAGGAGCCACCCTTATTTCAGGAATCGTCAGCTCGTTCTTATTGGGTACGGCAAGATATGCAAAGTAATCTTGTTTTTGGTGATCGCCATTATTATATGATCCCGATTTGTCTATTATCTTTACTGCTGTTGCTGTTTGATGATCTGAAAGTGTGGATGAACGGGGTCTATAATCAGGTCGACTATCACTGGATGTTGTACGTTGCATGTTTCTCCAAGCGGGTGGCGGCATCGATGATTGTCGCTGTCGTTTGATAGGAGTTGCAACTACACTTCTCGTACTACTTTCACGACTGAGGTTTTTGATTTGTTGTTGAAACTATATAAACATATATATATAATGTTTATAAATAAATAAACATGATCTATTCTAAATTCTATTTATATACCTCTATGGCGCCAAATAATGATGTTCTAATACCAACACGTGGTGTCATGGGTCGCTTATAGCTTTTTGCAGAAATGGAGCCAGCAGTACTCGCCGATCTGGGTATTTCAAAATATGTAGAATTTCTTGGAGAATAAAAAGGAGATACAGGACAGATAACGCGACCCAACGATGAATCTGATAAATTGGATCTAAATGAGAATCCGGAAGAGGGTATAGATAATTTGGGTGGTGGTATCGACTTTCGTTTTTGGGGTTTCTTGTGTAATAAATGGGTCGATTCATCAGGTAGCGACGCCTCGTCTTCATGACGTACCTTGATTCCTTTTAGTTCATCAATAATAACAGCTGAGCTTACTCTAGGCTGGTACGATGTAAAAACGACGGTGGAAACATATAAAAGATAATAACCAATTAAAAGCAAACTATGATACCAACAAATCCTTTGATGATAAACAATCCATGTGATGATCATAATCGCTCCTGTTAAAAAAGTAGCGTCTCTGGTAAACGTGATCTTTTCTGATTTGAACGGTTGGATTATGCTCATGCTCCCTGAAACAATCGCAACGATAAAAAACGCCGCTCCAATTAATTCTCCAATGGCTAATGAGCCAGAATCAGAATCCATTGCGCTATGAAAAAAAAAAGGTTTAAAATCAGTGGTATTTAATTAGTTACATGGTGTATGTACCTGAATGTACTGAACAGATCAGGGCTGCCATTTCCCATTGCTAAAATCGTGACACCTGCCTAATAATAAAAGCGTAAAGTGCTGAGTTTATTTGTTTTATATATACATTACATTGCTTGCAGAAGAAGAAACCTGATTTATAAAAAACTTACCATACTTTCTGATAATTGTAACTTGGAAGCAATAATTTGTAGATTGGGACCTAAATAAATGATATAAGAATGATATCATATACTTTTTAAAAACAGAATAAATACTTACAAAAGAAATCAGAGGCTACAACACTGATTGCCCCAAATAACATTAATAAACATAAAACCTTGAAAAAACGTCGTTATTATTATTAGTTTAAATACGAATTTATCTCTTACAAGAATAAAAACTGATATTGGTTTCCAAAGAGCTGTACAATAATATAATTCAAGATAAAAGCCATCAAAGCCATGACAATTTTGTTGAACAAAGCTACATTGATCTGGTTGCAAGTCTATATTTTGACACTGTACTAGCATTATCTTAGCCCTCTTATTTTGTAGTGTATTTGTGTATTGTTGCTGAAATATATATATACCACAGATTGTATCATGTATTCGCTCTTTGATGCTGGTGTTGATGATAGGAACGACCCTATTAATGTTACAATTGTTATAAAATATCCAATCATCACACTTTCTATCATATCGTTATTTTTGGATAAAAAGAGAGGGAGAAGAGAAAGAAAACCCTGTGTATTTTTTTTTGAAACCAACTTTATTAAAAAAAATACACAAAAAACAGTGCGGGTGACACACACACACACACACACACACACACACACACACACATACATACACGCACGCAACCCCTTTTTTCCGGCTGTCCTCTTCCCCTTTCTTGACAATCTAATACCAAAATAGGAAATATTATAAAAAGCACTATGATTCTATTATATCTTTAATAATTTTTTTTATTGAATGTAAATGACCTTTATATTATTTACATCAGGAAAAAATATATATTTTTTGTGTATTTGTGGTTCACAAGCTCTTAAAACGAGCGTATATACAAATAACACTATGCCATCATTTGTTTTGGTTTTTTACAAAAAAAAAAAAAGAGGGGAAGGGACGTTTGAGCTTAACAAACTCCTTTTATCCTTGTTTTGAATCACCGTACAACTATTTTTCTTCATAGGAGCTTTATCCGTTTTTTTTCTTCCCCTTGTTCTATAATAATAATGATACAAAGTGGCAAAAAAAAAATCTATACATCTTGTAATTCAACATTACAGTATCTACATTGTTTTTTTTTTCTAAAATTCTTTCCCTCCTTAAGGCCTCCCCCTCCCCGGAGTAAGGTCGATACAATGGCAATGATACGTGTTGGCGTATAGACTAAACATAAGAAAAGGGTATAGTTTTACATCATAATAAAGTCAGTTAATGATGATATATCATACATCTATGCAACTTGGATAAAAGTCCAATTATATTATCGTAAATATATTCCAAGATGAGGTACATATTCTTATTATTAATAGAAATATGCATTTTTAATTTAGTTACTGTTACTCTCTTGTCACTCATATGACTGAACAGATGTACAATGGTAAGTAATGCCATCATTTTTCTCTTTTCTCTCTTTTCTCTCTTTTACATTGGTTTCTCTGAGCATTACAAATGTTAAATTTTAGTTCATTCCAGTTTTCAGGTAATATCTCTCAATATCAATTTTGGAAAAACAAAGATCAACAAAAAAAAAAAAATCAAAATCAAAACAAAGTAAAGGCAAAAAAAAAAGACGATCCTTGACATCAGTATATAACGTGTCGAAGGATCATCTATCAAAACGTTTTTATATATAGGGAGATGCCACGATAGTAAAAAACGTTTTTCAAATGAAAACAATGTATGCTGTATATAAAGTTGAACAAATGAATGCATAAAACAAAAATCACGCAATAAAATCGCTATATTCACTATGGAAAAGTCATTTTTTTAGTCCTAACAATGTCCTTAGAATGGGACAAAATACAAGGACAAAATTACAAAAATAAAAATTGTCCTAGAAGGTTGTAATGCTAGTCCTTGAAAAAACATTTTTTGACCTAGAAGGTTACAGTGATAGTCCTTGAAGAAGAAATGTTTTTTGCCCTTGCGTTTTGTCCCATTTTTAGGACAAAACAATTCTTTTCCCATAGTGGTTATGCCAGCTCTTTAGCTCCTATAGGACAGTTGAGCTCATTAAAATGGGAAAGAGAAACACTGTAGCGGTAATTTATACATATAACCAACTTCACTAACCAAACAAAAAAAGATAATCTTTTCACCAATCGTTCTATATTCTCCCTGTTTTTATTATTATTATTATTCCAATCGAATCATTTTGTATTGACAAAAGAACAGTGACTCAATCTTATTTCACAAGCTAATTAAAAATGATTTACTCGTTGGGACTAAAGTGATGTTCCTATATATATTCTGCTTTTTTTTTGTGATTTATTGGCATTTTTGTAGAATGAATTATTGTGATCTTTTGAAAATCCAGAACAATTACTAAAATAGGTGGTGACTTTTGGCCAGAACTTGATTCGGATTATGCTCTCCCTCGACAGTAAAAAAAAAGCACATTGGCTCTATTGTGTGTGGGAGACATTTTTTTTTCTTTATACATAATAAAAGGGGTAAAAGAAAAAGAGCAAAAAGAGGGAAGGAGTAGATTTTAGTTACTCCTTTTTAAAAAACAAGAAAATGAAATACCAGAGGGAGCATCTGTTCTTCAGTTGAAAATGAAAAAAAGATTTTCATTATTCATTTATTAAAACTTATTAAGAGTTGATTTAGATTATAAAAATAATAATAATAATGAAAAATAGTTTATGTATAAAAGTAGATCATTGCCATATATAAAGTATACATTTTGCATATACTCAAGAGGGGAAAAAATTGTACCAGATTTAAGAGAAAGTGAGCAAAAGGCTGACAAAGACTGCTTTAAAATACTTGACATCCATCTCTTCACCTATTATTTTCTCCTCATAAATAAAAAGAAATAAAGAAAGGGGAAAGGGAATAATGAAATACATGTCAACCATTTCACTTTATAAAGTTAACACAAAAAACCGGGATGTGGTAGCATGTATTTTTTTTTCTTTATCAAATATACATATATGTTTTAGTTATTTGTAACTATTTAAAAGAAAGTATTGTATTAATAATGGCAATAAATAAAAAAAAAAGGTGTTGTCATGTCAACTAATTCGGCAGCAAATACAGTTTTCCTCTTCCACTACTTGCGAAGAAATCCTTTTCCTTTGAGTAAACTTGTAATAATTCGAGTTATTGTTATCACTAGTCTTGTTGTCATCATCATCATCGTCATCATCGGGAGCAGCAGTAGTAAAATCCATCAGAATCAGAGTATCCAGGCTGGTATCGCTCATACGCCACATGGGTGGTTGTCTATACAAACCAAAATGAAGGTCACCTGCGGTCATGGTGCCTTGATAAGGATTCGCAATAGCAGGTACATTCACACCAAATACTTCGTCGTCATAAATCTGAATACGATCATGTCGTTCAAAGGCCCGATCAAGTAACGCCACGTTGCGATGTGATAGTCTGCGTTGGGTCATACCGTTTGTTGAATACCAGTATGTACTCATATTTTTTTTTTCGCTTTATGTGTGTATAATCGGATGGAAAAAAAAAGGGAAAAAAAAAGGAAAGAAAGGATCAGTTTAACACATATCACTTGAAAGAAAAAGAAATAAAACAAAAAAAAAAGAGAAGAACGAAATGAGAAAAAAAAAATAAAGATTGAAAGAAAGAGTGATAAATAAATAATATTGATTATAGTGTTTATAGGGAGACAACTATAAATATGTTCATATATATTTATATATAAATACATGTCTTTTATTTAAAAATAAGGAGGGGCATCATGGCGAATCACATGACGTCGATCTTGTACATACAATGACTTCTTCAATGTAATCCAAGAAGGACAGTAATTGCCTTGGATAAATTATATAAATGATCGATTAGCCATTAAAGAAAAGTTGTGCTAAAATTACCATAATAAGTAATTATTAGAGAAATTCGTTAATTTGCTTTCTGTTTTATTAAAATCGCATGTTATAAAAATCCTTTTCACATGTGGATATGAAAATAAGTTAGGGATTTTGAATTTAATAATGATATCCTTTTTTAGAGAGCTCACTAAGTAAAAATGGAAGAACTTTTTTGAGTTTATGGAGTCCATATTTATCGCAATTTTACCTTGTGAGTATAACGAGGATTATCATAGTACTCTCTCATCATCGAAACAGAATGCAACGCAAGCTATTTTTACACGATGGGAAATTTATGCAGATGGACATTCGATTGACAAAATGACAAGCTGGCGGAAACCTGATAGACAGCTGGTGGACAAAATAATTTTGTCAGAGAAAAATCTCATTGTGCGAGGTATAAAAACAAATATTTATCTACATAGAATTACTGCTTTACTTTGAAGAATAGTCTCACAAAAACAGTGTCGATGAAAGAACTTACGGAATCAAACAAAACAAGGTTTCCAGCACTCAGAAACCTGTGTGGTTTAGTACATTTAAATCCGATAATTCAAGTGAATGAAAAATAATAAAGTAATATGTTCAGTGTGTTTCAAAGAGGGTGTACTTTCACATTATTTGTCATTATTTGTGAATATATTTGTTTATCTTTAGTTAGTAATACAAAAAAAATGCGACAAGTGATCTAGTTCACAATCTACAGTTAAAAAAAACTGCAAAACTGCCTAACAGGG
>VCJC01000089.1:0-13954 GCA_024140195.1 Backusella luteola
CAAGTCTAAAATTTTAAACTTAAAGATCCAAAAACAGAAATCTCCTCACTCGTAGTGTATGTATGGTATCATAAAAGATAATACTGCTTGATGCTAATCTCGATCACTTTCTAATATCTCTTATGCAGTTCATCGGTATACTCCTCAAAGGCCAAGAGTTTGACAAAATGAGGGATACTATAGCTTACCAACAGTGAGAGGATATAGTTACCTCAAAGGATCTCAGCAATAAAGTATACTAGCGTATTAAAGGGCATCAAATGATTAATTGAGAGTATAGGTCTATTAAAATAAAATAAAAAATAGCTTTGCAATAGATCATATAGCGTTTTTATTTTATTACTTAAAATCATACACAACATAAAGGATTATTCTTTAATAAGATATCTGTGAGCAACATCTCCAAACTCATCCAATACACCGCGGATTGTCTTTCTAAATTGAGTTGAATCTGTCTTGGGATAGGATTTCCAAGAGGAAACACTCATACGAATACGTTCTTTACCAATGGCATAGTTGATACCATAACCTTCTGGGGTCACGGCACCAAAGCCACCCCATGCCAAATCACCTGGAGATGTGTTTGAGGTGGACAAAAGCCAGTACTGAGAACCCCAGTAGGAAGGATCTTGGAAAATGCCAGCATCGGTGGATTCTGCTTCCTCGGGTGTCATTTGCGAGCGGAGACCAAGCAAGTGACGATCAATACCAAGGCCGTTACTGGCAGCCTTCATATATTCCGATTGACTGGCAATGGCATTGGAAAGGAGACCCAACTTGTCTGTCATCTTGACATCCTTGTCATCCCACGCCTTTGTAAATGCAACGGTTTCGGCGTTGCAGGAACGCACTGTTTCGGTACGGCCTGTCAGGAATTTACGGGTGGATGCAGACTCATAGGTAGGGCATGGCTTACCATAGGTTCTATAGTAAGATAATTGGTATACCATCTGGAGCCAGCCATCAGGGCTGACCTTGGCCTGCTTCATGAGATTGGATCCATACTCGGGGTAATGCAAAAGAACACTATCAAGGTCTGCAATCAACTTGGAGGCATTGACTTCGGCAGTGCGGATGGCGTCACTGACCTTTGGTGTGACATTCCATGTCAATAACTGGGGCTTGGCCAATAGGTTTACAGCTGCTCCGGGTTTATCAGCAAAAGGCTCCCTTGACAATATATCATCTACAACACGAGAGGGAACAACGGCATCAGCAGGGGCATGCTAGAAAAAAAAAAAGAAGAGTGAGATAAAAATAACTTTAACGTATCACAAATGTCCGCCTTACCTCTCCATTAATACCAGCACGACCGTTATTCTCAACAATAAAGGATAATGCCTTATCAAACCAACGGTTATGACCATTTCTAGCATGGAAGATGTTGCGATGGGACAAGTCGAGATCCAAAGGAGAGCTGTAATCATCTAGACAGAAAACAAAAAGGGAATCATCCAAGCTCTTGAAGGAAGCAGCATTGGTACCATCCTTTTCCATCTGTTCACGAAGGGCACCCCATGTATCACGATGCTCGGTTGTCAAAACACCAACGGGTGCTTGACGCTGTTCAGCAGGTGTATTGTCAACTTGGTCTACCACTTGCTGAAGTTGACTAGTTTTTTTTTAAGAAAAAGTATGAATACATAACCCCCTCTCATTATCCGTTTATTTACCTCTTAAGCTGACCCACAGGCACGGTTTCACCATTTGGACCAATGACGGATACAGTAAAGATTTGGTCCTTATAAATGACATTGATATGTTTTGCCAAACAGGGCCATTGAGTGACAACACGATCACGTCCACTAGCAGCGATACGAGTAGTACCAAACATGTTTTTTATCTGATGCATACAAAAAGGTCCAGAACGAGACACATCAGGGGGAATCTCTTCACTTTATATACAATCAGTAATGGTGGAAATGAAACGTTTCTGGAAACTTACTTGTTAATTCTATTTGAATAATCTACCAAACCTGAAATCATACCAGCAGATCTCTCCAACTGAAATTCAGTGACCTGACCATCAGGAGCCCCTTTACCCAAACCACCCACAGGGTCACGGAACTGGTTCCACCAGTTGACGTTGATCAATGTGGGGATGCGATATTCCAAATATCCTTTATTCAACCAAAGCTCATCCAACCAAGAGAGCCCCTTTTTAGCCTCTTGTTTATCCAGGTCGTATAGACGTGTCTGTAGCTTTTCGGCCAACCCGCCCTTTTGGAAGAAACGATCGATTTTCTCGCCCACTTGCTGATACTCGGTCGATGTCATGAGTGGGATAAGCGAACGCTTATAACGTGTTGCTGTCAGTTCAAGATCCGGGATAGGTAAACGAGGTACCTTGTCCTGGTTGGAGAAGGTCTTGTTGGTTACGGTAGAAAATTGACGCGCACTATAATGTGTGTGAATTTTTCTTTTACTCTCGTATAGAACCTTTTATGCAGATAGATACCTCTTTCTTAAAAATCGATGCATTTCTTCCTAATACTTTGGTGTTTGTTTTACGAGAAAAAAAAAAGAATAAAATGCAGTATATAAAGATGTAAAAAAGAAAAAGTTGAATCATCGTTTATTTTAAATGAACAACTTTCATGTGATTATGCTTTAAATTTAAAAGTCACTCGTGTAAAATGTCATATTATAGTTGGATTCATAATGCACAATTTTATAAGTATAGAACTTTGATTCTGGTTTATTTTTATTATTAAAGGTTGTCTATTTGTATAGTAATATTCTTTTTATCTAATCTTTTTAAACGTCTTTTATATCTTTGATTTTTTTTTGTTTTTGTATCATAATGAGTATTAGTAAGGTGGGCGTGGGAAATGGTTTTGTTGAGGTGGTGGGTAACCACCTTGAGGTCGCACTGGGTTATTTTGTGGTGGTGGATACATGACATTTTGTGCAGGTCTAGCATTAGGATCATGAAAGCCATTAGGTCCACTGCTGGGTGGTGGATAGCTATATTGAGGCTGTGGTGGTTGATGTTGTTGTGGCGGGTATGGGTGTTGTCCTTTATTTTTTATTTTTAGTTTTAGCAAAGCCCATCCATTTTGTTTGTTTTATATATTTATGTTTATGTTTGGTATTCTATAAGCATGATACTTACCATGACGCGGGCCCGTTGGAGGTGCCGGGCTATACGGTGCCGATAATAGAGGCTGTGCAGGTGTCTGTGGTGAAGGTACAGGCATTGGGTTGGGTGGATAATGGGTTGAACCTACCGGAGAATGGGTTGGACCAGGTGCCGGGCGCATAGCCGGTGTGAAATGCACAGGTGGAACAGGGACATCAGGAAGAGACCCATAGGACGAAGGTCTATGTTGATGAGGAGGTGGCGGCCTGTGTTGTTGTACGGGTGGATAGCCCGTTTGGATGGGTGGAGGAGGGGGTCGATGTTGACCCATTGGACCCGAAGTGGGAGTAGGCGGAGGGGGAGGTCGATGTTGCATTGGAGGAGGAGGATGTCCTACCTGCTGCATCGGTCTCTGCTGAGGAGTGGGATAGCCCTGAGGTGGAGTAGGCGGAGGCCGGTGTTGTTGTACAGGCGGAGGCTGATGTGAGACTGGGGGTCTAAAATTAACTGGTGGATAGCCAGCTGGTGGTTGCTGATGTCTCACAGGTTGTCTCTGAGCACCATTGTTTTGCTACAAGCATACATCAGAATACAGTCATTGGATGGAAAGAAAGACTTACTGAGGGATAAAAAGTCAATTCCAAATAGATCTTGGCGGAACTTGGTCTACCTCGTGTTAACAAGCCAAAGTACCCGTCATGTTCCTTTTCTCTTAATACTTTATTCAATTCAATTACACCATCAGCCATCAAGTTGGCTGGATTGTTATCCTTATTAAATATCTGCACGTACAATTGATGCTGTCCTGCGGGAACAGGGATGTTGACCTTTATATTCCTTATCGTTACCATGACAACCCCATTTTTATCATATAATAAGTTACCTGGTCATCCCAAATGGGATGGAGTCCTCCTCCCTGATCAGCCTTTGTTCTTTTGACAACATTACCTACCCGAAACACACAAAACGGATCTACGTCCCTGGCATTCTAACATGCAAACTGTCAGCCTATTTCGCATAGTTTATTTCTTGGCATATCGATTATACCTGAAAGCTTAAGTCTTCCTAAAATGGTTAATTGTTTAACACAGACAAGAAATATATTAAAAAGCTCAATTATATCGTATTTACCGCCTTTAGCGCAATAACAACAAGTTCACCCCAGATGGGTTGGTACGCCATTATGAAGAGAACCTTTTTATAAAGTAAGAGAAAAAGGTGTAAAAGGTGTAAAAAGGATAAAAAACAAGAGAAAAAAAAACAAACAAAAAAAAAAGGCAAGTGTATATTTTTATTTTTATATTTTTATGGTAAAATCACTTGATTTTGAAGTGGAGCTGAGTTCCCCATCCTTTGGCGCTGTGAACAAGTACTTACAAGTGTGTCTCAGATAGAGTAAGTGTGAGAGAGACGGTAACTCCTATTTACTCTTCTCTTCTGCTAGCTTGATCTCATTCATTCATAACGTTTATGACACCCACACCTTTGAACGCTATTACACTAATTAATAAAAACACGCGCTATTTGATAGTTCATGCTCAAGTGCAGCATATTGAGTGGCCCCATTCTCTCTCTTCAAACAATAACAATAATAAGTAATCGGGTCATGTGCGTTGTATGTATTTATATCGTAGTTTTTATAAAAATGAGGAAAGCTACAAAAGATGTGTGATATTTTAAGCATCAGTCTTCTCCTTCTTATCCTTGGTCAACTCTTCGTTGCTCTTCTGGGCCTTTTCAAATTCTTCCTTGAAGAGGTTGGCATTGTCAGAGTTGGCAAAGCGGATGGCCAAAGTCTCGGCAACGGGCTCGCCATCAGACACATCAGCTGCGACACTCCAAACCCAGGAGCGGTCAGAACCGACATTGGGGGATAGCTTCATGGTGGAGTCAATGAGATGGTTGGCGCAGACCTTGAGGGTCTTGTCGCGGCGCATCAACAAGCGAATCTTCTTGTTGCTCTTGTGTTGCAAGAATTTAACATCACCGGTACCGCGCTCCTTCCATTCCTTGGTGTCCTTGTTGTAACGGAACAACTTGGCACGCCTAATTTAACGACGATAAGTACATGATGCATGAAAATGGGTTGTTTTATTTACATCTTGAAAAGGGAATCTTCATCTTCCTCATTGGTCTTTACATCAACTTCCTCCAATTTGACAATGGGCTCAAAGTGAACATCAGGGGACTCGACCTCCTCTTCTTGCTACAAAACGGATGATCAGCGTGGTGGTTCTAGTGGTGGTCTAGAGTGATAGTTACCTGTTCAACGACCTTCTTCTCTTCTTTATCAGACATATTTTATATTGAAAGATAGATGGATGGATGGATGATTTCCCACTCTTACACATTACATTACGTTTGCGATTTGAGTTTAAAATCATCGTTACACGAGACGTGATGCATGTTTCCAAAATAGGCTGATGGTTTGTGCATGTGATTATTTTTCTTTCTTTCATGTTCTCTCCTACATGACAAAGTATATAGTTGATGTTCGCCTTTGGGTTGTATTCATGGCTCTTGAGATTAGCCATCTAATTACAAAAACTTCTTAAAAAGACGCATTGCCATCTTTCTTCATTGACAGAATTTCTTTTAATAGTAGTTTTGATAATAAACAAAAGATCGCTCCCTTTTCGGATCATAGATATCCCAATTTCCTTCAATATGTCCAGGCCTTTGGTACAATGATAATAATAATGGAATGAATCTTGTGAATAAATGAATGTAGTAGTATAAAATATTACCAAAATAATGTGTCCCTCTATTTTCTTATTAAGCTAGTTTTTATAATCAACTGTTCTTCAATTATGCTTTTACTCCCATTTTTAGGATTCCAAGTAAAAGTTTCGACAAGTATCTCAGTTTCTCGAAAAAAGGTTTTCCAATTTGATCGAGTATATTGATCAACTAACCAATAATATGTGTATTTTTTCTTCGTTCATCAAGTAGTTAAACTTTCCAGTCGAGGACGTGCAAAAACAAGGCTTCTACTAAACAATAGCTTTTACTACATTGATATAACTCTTGTTCTTGAAACCGAAATACGAGCTTCGTAGCTATAGGTAGATGATAATCGCACAGCTGATAATAAACACTTTCAAGTCATAGTGCAGTTAGAATTCGATTAGTGTATACAAGCTTGTAGTCTCACACACATGATGTCCAATGTACAAGCCTTTGTCTTAGCTCATAAATCTTTAGGATAGATACAAAATATTTTGTGTTGAATTGACAAGTCAAGTTGTAAAATGAACCAAACATGTGATTGAATTTAGCTTATCTTGCATTACATTAAATACATACCTATTTCGAAGCTTAATTTTACAATCTCAGTGAAGGAAAGCCAATTGATGGTAAAATCTAAATGGACGTTTTAGTCATCTTCTATTTATTCAATAAGGAAAACCAGAGTATGCTACAACCTTGAAACAAGTCTGCTTCAGCTTAATTGCAAGTGAATCAACATTATGAAACGAGTCCAACGCATTGGCGATGGAGTGGAGTGTATATATGAACTTTGCTATTTTAAGTATCCAGCTTGTCCAAGAGGTTTGGAGTGGGGCATTTGTTCTATCTTGTTTTGGAAATTCAAATATTGCGCTAGCAAAATGAGGTTCAAGACCACGAATTTTCATCACTTTTGATTAATTACTTTAGACCTCATTTTTATATAACAATTATATATACGACTCAAAGCATAATAAGCTTGCTTCTTTATTTATAACTTGTACTTTGATAGACGTGTACTTCTTGTCTTGTTCATGAAGAAACATATTTCATGGAATAAAAAAAATATATTTATGAGTTTAGTAAGATTCAAAAAACAAAAACATACCAAAGTGTCAATACTAGCACACTTGCTTTGTTTTAAATATGTTAAAACTGTCATGCAGGTTTCTTTATAAAATAGTGAGGTGTACGGATACACACACACACACACACACACACTTCTTTATTGGTGGGTGAACTATTTATAGAAGTATTGTCTTTAAATAAACAATCATTTACTTACATATATAGGCCCTATATCATTAATATTTTCTTTATAAAGCTGTTAGATCCATGTATTTGTCATAATCATAATGCTTTTCATATATAATATGTACTTTCTTCTGTACAGAGTGTGGGTGCGAATGCATCACGTGTTTGGTGTACGAGTTGAAAAAGAAAAACCTGAACACACCATTTTTTTTTCCCAATGCAGAAATGAGTGTTTTGGTGAGCAGCTGCACCAATCGCAAGTATCAGAATCGTGTGACGTGGTGTTGGAGAAGAGAAAGCAAGAGTACTTGGCTTTTGTTAACATGATTTTTTTCCTTCTTTTTTCCATCTATTATCTCAACATATATTCCATTTACTTTTTGTTTTATATAGCCCTCTATCCTTGTATCTTTTTTCTCTCTCTTTCTGATATTAATGACACTTGTAAATGGACCCAATAGATATGGATATTGAAAGGTCAGAGCCAAACAGCGATAACGAAAGCAAGAGCACGAAACCCAGCCTTGTTCAAGAAAGAGGACAAGTTGCTCCTGTCAGTGTCAGCCAAGTGACGACATCTGCTGAAATTGCAACGCCTTCATTGTCAACCTCTAAAATGCGCAGTGTGCCCATTCCGCAACCACTCATCTTGAAGAGGCGCACAAGCAGATCGTCCATGTCTTCCGTCGACGACCCTGACAGCTTGGGGAAATTAAGCACGCCCATGTTTGACACGAATATTGCCTCCCCGACTGGCTCGGATATCAACACTAGCAGCAGCCGAAGGTCGTTTTTAGATAACAATATGGAATATAATAGCAGTCCAGGCAGTGAAATCGATACACCACACCTGCAGCAACGTTCGCCTATTTCTTCACCGAGATACGCAAGCCCTCCAGCTGGCAGTGGGGGTAAATACATGGTGCGATCCAAACGTGCAAGTTGGATCGATGCCTCTTCCTCAATGAACCAAGAAACATTGTCTCCATGCACGCCAACCATCGGTATGGATTCAAAAGTGATGAAAACGATGCCACCTCTCGCCTTACCGCGTCCAGAAGAGCTAAAATCGGGATCAATTTCAAAGCTACGTAAAGATAGACAGTTTCCTCCTAAACGTGAAAATTCGGTAGAAACCCCGTCTGCCTCTTCCTCTGCGGACAAGCGTCTGCATGATGAGGATTCTGAAGAGGGATCGTCGCAACAGGATTCACCTGTCGAAAAGAAGAGATCATCGTTCCATGAAAGAAAAGCATCTGTCTCCTCCATTGTTACTGATTCAAGCCTTACAAGTGAAGAAATCGGTTCACCAATGTCATCACCACGTAAATGCTCATCTTTTTATTTATTTATTATCAATATATTAAAACCATCATTTTTTTTAATAATAGATCGCTATAAGCATGGTGGTAGCAGCAGTGGCCATCGATCCGCATCTGCCTCACCTCTTGTTACCCACGCTGGTAAAGCTAGACGCCGTTCCTCCATGACAATGTTACGAAATATACCCAGTTCAGAATTAGCGGATATCGTCAGCGGTAATTCGCCCAATCCCATCCTAGACACTCCCCCACCGCCTCCACCCACCAACACACCATTGAACGAAGATGTACCAAACTATCCACAGCATTCATTACAATCCATCCTGATCAACAAACTAACAAATAAGCATAAAAAAATAGCGAGCAAAGCAAGCGAAGAAGATAGAGACGTCATTGAAATGAACTTGGACGCCGAGCCTGCTACATCGCCACCGCCGCCCACATCCATGCCTTCATCGTCATTGGTGTCGCCTTTTCAAAGAAGCGGTATTGAGGAAGAAGAGGAGGTAGAGGAAGACCAAGACGGGAGCCATTTAGATCGGCCGGTGTATCCCGCCATGTTACTCAATACTCCAGTAAATCAAGAATGGGTGACTGGTCCGGAAGGTTTGTGGGATCTGAAACGAGATTATTTTTCAACTCCTTCAAAGAGTACCACAACAACAACGCCAACTTCAAGTTAGTACATGTTTTTTCTATTATTAGTATTTATTTTAGTCAAGTTCTTTGTAACTCATCACTTTTTTATTTTATTTTTATGATTTATTCATCATCACCACAGCGAGCAGGCCTTTGCGTAGACCATTATTGACATCTTCCTCGTTTTATGGTGACACAAGCGTCGGATCAGACGATGACTACGCCAAAAAACTATTCATGTCAAGATCTGCCAAAGTAAGGCGATGGTGTAGTGTACGAGTGGATCGCATGGATGATAAGGTGAGAGGACATAAGCGAAGTAGCAGCAGTGGCAGTGTGAGCGCTGTTTATGATAAACCGAAACCTATCACATGGGCCAAGGATGATTCAATGATGCCAACCATCATGGTGACAACTGCAGATAGTGAAAAGAGCTCAAAGATTGTCAACATGATCCCTTGGGTCGATTGGTTGGAGGAATATAATGTAGTGAAGGCGCGTGAAATCCGACGTCGCTCTTCAACTCAAATCGACGGTTCCACACCACCAAGTGCCACAAGTCCTAATGAAAAAGGAAAAGAACCCGAGTCATTTGTTCATGCGCTCTCTGGTTGGTGGAATAATGTCAAGGCGGGTGCTGATAGTTATTCAAAACGTCCAACTACCAGTAGTACGGCGCCAAGTACACCTACAGCCATGGTGGCTTCTGCAACAAGTACACCTCTCATAAAGCCCAAAACAAGTATCGAACGGTTTTTTGAGCATTTCCCGCATCATCACTATCTCCATCATCAAGACCAGCATTTGAAGTCTGACTACAGTGGAGCCAGTAGTAGCAGCAGTACCAGCAGCCTTGATAAGAAGAAAGAAACACTTGCAGAGAAGAGACAATCCCATGAGCTGTGCTTAGATTTACAGGACTTACAGCATCCATTACAAGATCCCAATAAACCCACACCAGCCGATACCATATCCCTCGTCTCTACAGATACCCCTCCCTCAACAGCATCCAACAAAAAGCTACCGAGAAACCCAATCACTCAAAAGAGCCTTGCGAAACGTGTAGGCTATCGCTTCTTCAATCATGGTAATCGCATGGGTACCTTTGGCCATTTGAATAAAGTTTTGGGCACTTATGACGACAATGAATCAGCGCTCCAGGTGCAGCAGTCCATAAAACGTCGATTGCAGTATGCAAAGGAAGCATGTGACAGAGAACTACGACAGATCATTGACGGTCTGAATGAATATGTGGAGCGTGGTTTACAGTATGTAGAAGATATGGATGAGATTATAGAAGAAGGTGTTGGTTCCGTCAGTAGCATTGAAACCGAAGAGGAAGAAAATCGGCCACATCGATCCGATACATTTGTCCACCCAATGCCTATCCTACCAGAGGCAGATGAAACACCCACTGAGCCTCTATGCAGCAGTTCAAACGAGTCCAATAACAGTCTACCTCATAAACGCAGCCTCTCGTCGGCCATGAATGACGATTTGGATACACAGCAGTTTGATCCCATTGTTTTGCCCGAGGAAACAAGCCTCTCTGGTGCCAATGCTATGGTTGCTCTGATATCGGAGGATTCTTATCTACCCACGCCTTTTATATTGACGCTGCAGGATTTGATCACACTTGCGCAAAATGTGATGGATACACCACTGGATGTTATCTTGGAGACTTCCGGTGCCTGTGCAGATGCTGTTTCACAACTTCAAGAGGTTGGTGCACGATGGGATGTCCATCCCGAATGGCCCTGTCGTGAGTGGTACGTGCGGCTATTACTGGGCATTGCGGCCTTGAATCGTGTTGTGGAATGGTGGGGTGCCGAGCGTGGGTTTTGGAACGCGAGTTGTGGTGGCTCGACCACAGCAGCTTCGTCTGTGCCACCAAGTGATACAGAGCAGGATGATATGGAGTCTGTCAGCAACCTTTCCAAGATGGACGAGACGGATGATGAGCACATGTCGGTTGATTTGGATTACCCATTCAATAACCCTGCAAGTTCTATGAAGAAAAAAGGCGATACAGAGTCTGTCATATCACGCGATCTAATGGTGGATGATGAAGAGATTTTGGAGAATGTGGGTAGCTTGCAGTTACAGGAAGAGGCGGAGCGAAGTCAAAACTCGACTATTATTGCAGAATTAAGCCTAAGTTCAACAACTGTCCAGTACCTTAGTCCTGTTTGGCTTGATGTCGTTGGGTAAGTAATGACAATGCTATGTTATACATAGAGTAGATGATGAGGCTCACCCCATTTTATTATTATTTTTTTTTTTTTTTCAACTTTTTTAGAACAGACCCTCATTCCTTCATAGGATACAGTGTGGCTCGACTCTTATCATCTGAAGATAGTCAAGTGTTTAGAGCGGCTACAGAAGAATTATTAGCTGATGATTCGCATACTGTTGAAGTTCGATTCCATGTTTTAACCACAGAAGCTAATACCATTGAAATGGAAGGTAAAGGCATGCTGATGTATAATAGAGTCACAAGTGAACCTAGTCATACCATGTGGGTATTGAAACCAGTCATTTCACGTCGCTTTTCTATTGTTGACATGTCGCTGACACCTCGAGCTGAAAAGAAACCTGCGTTACTTGGTACACCGGCTGTTACCCACTCTGTAACAGCAACACTTGCAGCTGATTCAGCAGACGCCATGGACGAGGAGGAAGAGGAAGCGGAGGAAGCAAAGTTGATGGCAAGAAGTCGGTCAAAATCGGAGCCTGCTATCCACACACCACCCTTCCAGCCTATGGATACATCAGAATCACACGAACCAGAAGAAACAGCTGTGCCATTGTCCAGTTTAATGAGGCTATCGCCCGTACTTTGTCGCGTATGTGAGCGGTGGGTTGTTGCTGCTTTCTTCGAACAACACTCAGAATTATGCGTTGAGATTCATCAAAGTGAAATGGATGTGAATAGCTGTAACGATAATTTACTAGAACTCAAACACATGGTGAATGATAAGATTGAAAGCACAAGGCAGGAGATACAGGCTATTGAAGAATCCGGTGGCACACATCCTATCTCTGAAGAGGATGAGAGTATAATTGAAAGAGACGACGATAATGATTCAATCTTTGGTGATTGTTTACCTTTGGATGATGCCATCGATCCTCGTGAGTTGAAAAGTACGGAAATTGAAATTTTGCAGGATCTACTGGATATCATTGACGTCGCTCTGAGTATTTCAATGCCTGGTACGCTGGAAGATGCAGTGGGCGGAGATCATGAACATAGCTTACAGTCGCCCCGGTCAAAGGATAAAATGATTCAAATTATTTACTGGAGACCTCCCACAACGGATGACCCATTGCTTTCAGCACTGGTTAAGGACGTAGAGGAATTGACCAGAAGTAAAGTGGATATTGTAAATCGTATGCGTGATCGAATTGAGTACAATGGTCGCGCCCGTGCTGAATTTCAAAGGGTGACACAGCAAGAACCCAGTTGGACAGAGTTTGTTGCAAGTACAGAAGAGAATAAACCTGCTGATACAACTACACAAACTACAGAAGAACCCTCCACTTCGGCCGCTGCTGCAGAAGAGGTGAAAAAGGAACCCCCGCGACCACAAAATAAACAAAGTCTTTTGAAACGCATTCGATCATGGAGACAACGTCGCTCTGCTTCTGGTGTAGTAGGTAAGCTATCACGACGACTCAAGTCAATTGCACCAGCGGAGACCACCCCAACACCCATTGTGGAAATGGAAACGATCGATACTCCTATTGGATCACCTGGTTTAAGGCCCAAGGTACCAACAAAGGAAGCTGCATCTTCCGGCTCATGCACACCCAATAGTCAATCAACCACGGGTATGGGTAAATCTCCTTTATCTCCCTTGCACGCCCCTCTTGTCTCCCGCCCTACCTTCCCCAGTATCAAGGACTTTGATATCATTAAACCCATCAGTAAAGGTGCGTTTGGTTCAGTGTTCTTGGCAAAAAAGCGTACAACTGGTGACTACTATGCCATCAAGTTTTTAAAGAAATCAGATATGATTGCAAAGAATCAGGTTACCAACGTTAAAGCAGAGCGCATGATTCTGATGTCTCAAACAGATAGTCCTTTTGTGACAAAATTGTATTATACTTTTCAATCAAAAGATTACCTGTATCTTGTCTTGGAATATCTTAATGGTGGCGACTGTTCTGCACTCATCAAGGTTTTGGGTAATTTACCAGAGGATTGGACAAAGAATTATTTGGCTGAGGTGACACTAGGTCTTGAATATTTACAGAGTAAAAATATCATTCATCGGTAAGTTCAATAATGAAGATATACTGATAAATAATTGACTTAGTAAATGTTATCACATAGTGATCTCAAACCAGACAATTTATTGATCGATCAAAATGGACATTTGAAATTGACCGATTTTGGATTATCACGTATCGGTTTCTTGGATCGACGTGTAAGGGATGAACTTAATACAGGTTCGTTTGGTGATCGTATGCAGCCACATTCACCTGCTCCTTCACGCTCAGGCACACCGCCACAATCTCCTGCAGAGCAGCCTTCTACACCAAACACCAATGCTTATCGCCATTCGTATTTCAGTTTATTATTCAATCAAGAAAGCATCCCTAGTGGTAGTAGCAATGTCAGTAGCACTGAGGATACAATTAAAGCCACATCGCCTGAAGCACGATCCGAAAACACGCATCGTCGTCATCTCTCAGCAGCACTTTCTGAATCACTATCAAATACATCCAGTATGGCGAAAACGACAGAAAAAAATGCAAAGGGGCAGGTGCTGAAACAAGCGGTAGGTACACCAGATTATTTAGCACCAGAGAGTATTTTGGGTACAGGTCAGGATTCCATGGTAGATTGGGTAAGTGATTTCTTTTTTTTTTTTTTTTTTTTTTTTTTTTTTTTTTTTTTCTTTTTTTTTTTTTTTTTTTTTTT
>VCJC01000900.1:5910-16023 GCA_024140195.1 Backusella luteola
GCGACTGTTTGTAGAAAAACGTTTTCTTTTGGTCCGAATTTCTTTTCCAACTTGTGCTGAAATGGCCTAAAAATGGCGAACCCAAGGAGCGATGATTGAAGAGACATCATTGAGATCCAACCTGTTTGTAATCCAAAGTACATGTTGGAAAAGCACATTAGGCTCCCTATCAAAAGACCAACTACCGCTGATCGTATCATGTCTTTTCTTTAAAAAATTAAAATATAAACGCAGAATAAGAAAGAACGCATAATTGTTTGGCTATTAAAATAAAACGTGTTTAAGAAAAAAATCGACAAAAAGTTACACCGCCAATCACAACGGGCAGAATCACAAAAAGAGATAGTTAGGCTTTTTGTTGAATTTGGAGAATCATCTCTTTCTATTTCTTAAGATTGGGTTTGGTCTAGAGGATCGTCCTCTTATCTTGGTATTACTACCAGTGCTCAAAGTCACAAGTCAATTGTTCCAGAAAAAGGGTCTATGATAAGAAGAATCAAAGAAGACTTAAAGAATACCATATAAGATGGAATACATTAATATATTATAGACATATTTTCCTTTTCATTTTATAACTCATGGATCATAACAAAGTAGAATGCTAATTTACTATTATGTGCTGAATAATGATTGTAAGTCGCTCCCTGTTATTTATAAGCAAAATGTGGCACATGACACCATGGTATTTCCTTATTTGGTAACCTTTGCTTTTTGATTTCTCAGCAAACAGAATCCTCAAAATTGAATATATAAACGCCTCAAATTTTTATAACTTGCCCCCACATCACATCAACAAACATTAAATATGTCTTACAAAAACGCTGCTCTCTTCACCCCTTTAAAGCTTGGAAAGCACGAACTCAAGCATCGTGTCGTACTTGCCCCTATGACTCGTATGAGAGCCGACAGCGATGCTGTTCCAACCGATCTAATGAAGGACTACTATTCCCAGAGAGCCACTGATGGCGGTCTCTTGGTTACGGAGGCTACCTTTATCCATCGCCGTGCAGGCTCATACCCTAACGTTCCAGGTATCTATTCAAAGGACCAAATTACAGAGTGGAAGCAAATCACAGATGCCATTCACGCCAAAGGTGGTGTTATCTTTGTCCAACTTGGGCACCTTGGTCGTGTCGCTTCTGCCGTTTTGAATGAAGGACAGCAGCCCGTATCTGCCTCTGATATTACTGTAAAGGGTAACAATATTCTTGGCGAGCCTCAAGAGAAGCCTCGCGCTCTTTCCATTCCCGAAATCAAAGAGTTCACTGAACAGTTCCGTCAAGCTGCCCTGAATGCTGTGGAAGCTGGATTCGATGGTGTTGAAATCCATTCTGCCAATGGGTTTCTTCTTGACCAGTTCATCAACACCAGTAGCAACAAGCGCACTGATATCTATGGTGGCTCCATTGAAAACCGTGCTCGTTTCCCACTTGAAGTTGTCGATGCTATTGTAGATGCCATTGGTGCTGAGCGTACTGCCATCCGTTTCTCTCCATGGTCAGGATTTCAAGATATGGAAGACGAGACGCCTTATGAGACTTGGGGCTACCTCACCAAAAGCCTTCAAGACAGCCATCCTGATTTAGCCTATCTTCACTTTATCGAGCCTCGCACCGATATGATGGATGATAAGAACGCAGACACCGCCGACTCGCTCGACACTTTCCGCAAGGCGTGGAAGGGCAGTTTTATTAGCTCTGGCGGATATACCTATGATAAAGACCTTGCCTTTAACATGGCTGAGAAGACAGGTAATCTTATCGCTTTTGGACGTGATTTTGTATCCAACCCTGATCTTGTTGAACGTCTTCGCAATGGCTGGTCTTTAAACAAGTACAATAGAGACACTTTCTATGGTGGAAATGATGCCGGATATACCGATTATCCCTTTTACAAGGAACAATAATTTGTGTTATTTTAGACTCATAGAATATAATATTGATACCCTCCCCTCTCTTCGTCATTAAATTCATGATTACTTAAATAAATGTAAATACTTTAAATTTAAACATAGCTCTACTTTTATCTTTGATCTTTTATGTGTGAACTTTCTATACATAGATTTAAATTCCCTTTATTAATATAATGCTGATGTTACATCATTTCTAGTACTTTCTCGCTTTTTTACAAATTCCATTTCGTAACAACCGTGGCTTAACTAGTTTTAGTACCCATTCCCTTCTTCTTCTTTCATTACAATAATTGGAAATTAAATGTTATGCATAAACCTATAGCAAAAGCATTTATATACGGAAGAAGATGATTGATTTTACATTTGTGTATTTAGGGGCCTTGAGTTTGATTATGAAAAAATGTTTTCTCTCAAAGATTGTAAACAGCCACTCTTCCATGTTTAAAATTCTTTGTTACCTAAAACGGAAAATGAAATGGAAATAAAAATAAATACAGGCTTTTTTTATTATTTATTTTCTCTCTCTCTCTCTCTCATATCTAATATGGAGTTATCAGGTACCCTTTTTACCTACCATGAAGCTCTAACAGCATTTGAGTCCGGGCCGGCAGATTATACAAAGGCTGTTATCTATGTCGGTGGCATCACCGAGTTATTTAATGCGGTACCGTACCTTGCACCTCTTCAAGAACGACTATATAAACTCGGTTGGACTTTAGTTCAGGTCCAGTTATCATCAAGCGGTAATGGATATGGAACCTCTTCATTACGTCAGGACTCAGAAGAACTCGATCATTTAATTAAATACTTGAAAACAAAACGAAATAAAGAAAAAATAGTACTTTTGGGTCACTCAACAGGTAAAAAGGAAGCCTTTGATGATATGTGGAACGTTAATAAAGTTTTCGATAAAATAGGGTGCCAAGATTCTTACTGGCATAATAAATATGGTGAGATCAAAGTAAATGGCTATATACTACAGGCCCCTATATCTGATAGACTCGTTATGATGAATAGCGATCCAACTCGATACACAAAACTACTTAAAGATGCGAAGCAAATGATTAAGGACGGAAGATCAGAGGAATTGATGCCCAGACAACCTTATTTAGCACCCATTACAGCATACCGCTTTGCGTCATTAGTAGACTATAGGTATGCTTTCTAATCTTTCTAATTCTGCTTTTACATTTAATTATTTTTAATATATACACATATATAACCAGAGGTGATGATGACGTGTTCTCTCCTGACTTGAAGGACAAGGATCTGGTTGAAATTTACTCGGACGTAACACGTCCAATATGTTGGGTGTACTCCGATCAAGACGAATGTTATGTACCTACAGAAGGTGCTCAAGACAAACAAAAGGTGATGGAAAGATTCCAGAATTTTTGCCCGGCTATTAAAATGATTGATAACGTTCCTTTTGGAAACCACTGTATGTCAGATGAGAGGAGTTTTCCACACTTTTTTAATACTGTAGAAAAATTCTTAAAGTTGGTGGAGTAATAAGTGATATCATTGCATTATACAGATTATTGGCTTCAAGTTTATTTTACTTGGTCAAGGAGTAATAAAAGTTTTTAACATTTAATTATTATCGATTTAAAAAAAAAACATATCATTGCATCAAGGGCATTTGTTGTATATATTCATTAGTCATCCCAAGTGATTCAACGACTTTGTCGTAATACAAGTGGATCTGATAAGTCGGTATTTTTATCTGATTTTTCCACCTTTAAATCCGCGCTCTGGTAATACATCAAAAACTACCAAAGAATCAAACAATTCACTGCATCTGTATACTAAAAAAAAAAAGAAGAAGAAGAAGGAAAAAAAAACAGTTCTAACAGTTCCAAGAAAAAATACAATATGACTCGTATTTATAAAATGCTGTTGCTATTCATCCTGCAATAATATGAATTCAACTATTGGATTATAAATAATTTTCAAACTCCATCATGTTATCAGATCGATTCTTTTTTTTTTGATACTCATGTCTCCTAATACTCTTCAATACATTTTCTTTTTACTGATATTTTATTGTAATACAAATAACTGCATACAGTTTAATATCAATAAAAATGGCTATGAACTACTCTTTTGTTCTAATTTTTCTTCTTCGAAAGTTTGCAGTTCAGCTGTCTCTTTGTGAGTAACTTTAACATCGATATATTTATGTTCTCTAATATACTTCTTTTCCTTGTTCACTTCATCAAGTTTATCATAATGGCCAAATACCAAATAATAAAGGCAACCGCAGATAAACGCAGCAACTGCAACACCACCATATACATATACCATGTTAGGATCGTGAGCAGAGGGTGAAATTGCCATTGAAATCAAGGCAGAAATACATGTTGGCCATAGTGAAAGCGCAGAAACGAATGACTTCATTGATTTTGGCGAATGAGTATAAGCGTATTCCATGGGCGTGATGGAAGCAAATATTTCAGAGAAAGCTAATAAGAGGTAGCATGGGACCTGCCAAAACACCGAAACATTTGCCTTACCAGATGAAATGAATTGCGGGTCTATGTAAATAAAATGTTGGATGATGGCAGCATATGCCATTGAGGATGCAGCAAGCATAAAACCCACCGTGATGCGCTTCTGAGGCGCAAAATTGATATCGTACTTGCGAAGGGAAGGGTAAAGAACTAGGTCGACAATAGGAATAAAAATAATTAATGCTATTGGATCAAAATTATTCATCACATCATTGGGTAAACCAGGAGGTCTATTCATAACTCCTGCCTGAGAAAGTAAGTTGTTACTCAATTGACTATAACAGACCCAGTATATAGATAGGGGAAAAAAGATTTTGCAAGCCATCATGGTTTGTTTTAGCTCATCGACAAATTCATCGTCCCAAGTAACTTGAGCGGAAATATCAGTTGACCATTCTTTGACGCCAGGAATATGTGAATCACGTGTTGCAAAGTCGATAAAGCTATTAGCATGCTTCCGAGCCGTTTTATTCTCAGGAATCCTGGATTGACGATAGGCAAATGAGATAGCTCTCCATGATATGATGATGATGGAACTCGTTGGCTTGTGTTTGGAATATTTTTTGTACCCAGATATAAAAACGAGTATGGCGACAGCAAACATACATGTAGGTAGTAAAAATGCGGCATAAAACCCAACGGAAAACTCCAAAAATGGACAGATACTGCCGCCCAAGAGTGCCCCTAAGTTTATGGCCCAATAGAACCTTTGTTTTAAAAAAATTGAGTTAAAATGAAATGCATGGAATAATAAGCAGTTTATTATTTTCGAATTTTATAATGCATTGTTTGCTTGTTTGTTTTTTTTGAAAGAATAACAGGAATATTTACCAATTATACATGTGCTGGATACTTAGATCATAATCTACTATTACAGTTTCCCCTGTGTTTAGCGTTTTCGTGTGATTCTCAGAAAATTTGTATTGCCCTGCACAAAAAGCCGAAACTATTCCTTTTATCCCACCTGTACCAACTGATTCAATATACAAAAAAGAAAAAACAGAGAGAAAGTATATATCTATTAGTATAACTACTATAAAAACACATATATACCGTTTACTTACTGCCAATAATAATAAGAGAGACTATAAATCCTGGAAAACTAGCACCAGCTTCTAGAGATGATGGAAGTGCAGTACATGTTAAAACCAGCCAACCAGCCATGTAAATTAACGAAAAAATCAATATTGTTTTAAATCGACCAACATATTGGTCAGCCATGATGGCTCCAAGCATTGGTGTCAGATAGCAAAAAAATGTAAAGAAGCTTTGGAGACCTGTAGCGACAGCCTGGCCTTTATTCAATGCCCCTGGTGGGTTTCCGGTAGGACCATTCTATATAAATAAGGGGAAGCTTCTGATTAATATCAATATTATTAAGTTCCTAGATAAATGCGACATACCTGTATGTAGTTTTGGAAGGGAGTTGAGCCACCATAATAGGCGAATCTGTTTGTGTAGAAACAAGATATTTATACCGTTAATATATCAAAATAGCAGCTTGGTAACTAATTGTAAGGTGATCATACCGTTCACTGTTTATGTTTAATGTTTCGATATATTATCAATTTATCATTTTAATTGTATATTTAATAAATAAAAAAAGAAGTACACATGAATGCATGTTGTCTTATAAAGGAGTTATGGAAGCATAAAATATAACACTATTACTAGATCGTACCAGAACTCTGTGACTATGATATACCACGAAGCAGATGGTATAGGTTCTGGTATATGTCGATAAAGATCATTTCTCGCGTGAATGTCATCCTCTGCCTCATCAATGAACTCCTGTATATTCATTCCCCTTGTTGCTTTTTCACTCATTTATTTTATTAAGATAAAAAAGCTATTAATGATATTATTGATATAACGGAAATAAAACAAAGAATAAAAAGAGAAGAGAGAAAGAAAGAAAAAGAGACATGAAAGTAATAATCCGATTATATATGGATCCTTAAAATCAGAATGGACGATAGGACATATTGATAGCAAATAAGCATAAACACCACTAAGTGGCAAGCATAGCCTGTTTTTCCTTTTTTGGACTGTTTGCTATTTAATAAATGTTTGTTCAGTAACTTTAAATTTAAACTTGGTAAACTTCAATTACCTTGCTTCTGAGCAGCAACGGGATTGTGTGTTGGTACTTCCGGTAATTCATCAGAAGTCTTTTGAGAAACGGGCAAGTTATTCTCCGGTACTTGTGGAAGTTGTGCCTCCATCTTGAAATAGCATAGCAATAAAATAAAATTAGAGAATCTCCCAAAATGGATGATTCCGATAACATACCTCTTGTTCCTGTAACTCATCCAATTCCTTCAAAATGGCTTCCTCATCCTCGCTACTAATTGCTCCACTCAACATTTCATCGATTTCCTATTTATACCTGATTAGAATACACCAACTTGATATGCACATACAGATTCTCTATTTATAGGTACATTTTGATATGCAATTGCCTCGGCCGTGTCATCCATTAGCTTCTCTACTGCCTCTACAGAGGTTTCCTTATGAATCTCCTTTAATATATCATTACCGTTCTTCAATCCCTCCATCACTTGTTTCTCAACCAATGCATATTCGATAGAACTTGTCTATTTTACATCATATTAGTCACTCATACAATATCCAGCCTAATATAGTGTACCAATTCTTCCAGGTTCATCAATTGTTGCTCTGTTTTCTCTAATAACTGAACCTGGTACTTCTTTTTCTTTAGTGCCAAAAGTGCCTTCTTTTTATTGTCCTGCGAAAGAGCTTGCTTGGCTGCTTCAATCTCTTTGTCGATTACAAAATTAATCTAAGTTGCTTAATATTATCGTCATTAGTAACAAGCGTCTTCATCTTGAACTTTTTCTCTGTTTCTCTTTACATTTTTCTGATATTTTTTAAGCTTGTCTCTTTGGACCTTTAAGTCCAAAATAGCTTTGTCTTGAGACGTAATCTTGTTCTTTGAAGCATTTGCTCCCATTTTGTTTGTGAAATAAAGAGATTAGAAAAGTATTTACGGCCGTTCATGTGTGAGTAAAAAAAAAAAAATAACAATAAAACACTGTTCGGAGAGTAAAAACAACATGCAAAAACAAGCAGCAAGTGGCCCGTAGTCACCAGATTCTTCTACATCGAATAACGACTATAAAGCTGGAGTGACAAGTAAACAAGAAGTGTGTATAATGTAAGAAAAGGAGGAGGGCATGATATTCGCCAAGAGTTTATATCAAGCCAAAAAATATATATTGATAGCATATAACCATTGGTCAATACCATGCTGGCCTGCATTCATCAAATAGAAGAAGAGCCTTTGACACAACCCAAAACTCTCCACTCTTACTCTAATCTATCGCTGGGCGAGAATGCATTAAGAAGATGGCCACATTTCTAATCTTGACCAATTCCTCGTTTGGATATCATCTTTCCTTGTTTTGGGAGCAATGCACAAGAAATCGTCATCTTGTTTTGATTTTTACTGCCTCGATATGGCTAATGCATTTGATTCATTTTATGACAGGATCTTGTAATTATAAAACCACCCATTAACCTATTGGTCTTGAGACAACGCAGTCTAAAACAAGAGTCGTTGTATTGATATTGCTTGCTTCACATCTTTTCATCTCGAGTGTGCACTTTTGGCGTACTTTTTATTATCGGAGTTGATGAAAATGATTAATTCAGTGAGCCATATTCTGCTCTGTTTATTAAAAAATAAGTGGTTCACATGCTCACTTTTTAGAGACAGATTGGTCTTTGTGACACAAGCGACTTCAGACTTGTCATGTAATATTGAAACAAAAGCAAGGTAAGCAAGAGCTAAAGCGTAGTTCTACAGCAAGGATAGCGTATCAAGAGAGCGAAGCATGGTGCTTTAGGTCCCTTTTCTGTTCCTTGACTTCACAATAAAGCTGTTTCTACACGTGACTAAATCAAAACTATATATCTTTCTTTTTACAAGTCCGTTCTTTTGCTTCTTCCCCCCTTTTTAATTTACCACTTTTTTCTTTTGTTTTTGTTTTTACCTGTCTGTTTCTTCTCTTCTCTTCAAAAAGAATAGAATCTTGTGTAGAAAAGTAAAGAAAAACACAAACTAAACAAAAGAATAACCCACGCTACGTTACGTAACTTTTATGCTTCAAACAACGAAACCAAGCAGTTTAAAGATGTCATCTAACTCTCGATTCGCTTCGTCCAGTGCGAGATCAACAAGAGTCATTGAGGAATTGCAAGAAAAATGGGAGTCGATTAAAGAGCAATTAGAAGATACAAAGTTGGAGGTAAGTAGATAGTATTTGGCATTATTATTAAAAGAAATATTGGTTATTTATCTTGTTTTGATAGCTTGAAAGCTATCAAGATTCCAAATATCAAAGTGAAAAGGAAAATGAAGAATTCACAGAATCCAACAAAAAGCTTCGAAGTGAAATCCAAGAAATTATGCAAGTATTGGAATCCAAGCAGCAATTGATGGACTCAAGCAAGAAGCTATCAAGCGAAGCCGAGGGCAAAGTAAAGCAATTGAAGGATGAGGCTGTAGCAGCCCGAAAGGAGTTGGACGACCTTAAACGGAGAGAACGCACGATTGAAAAGGAACGTGACACAATTCTGGCACAAAAGGAAAAGGCAGCAGAGCAGTCCGCTCTTCTCCAAAAGAGCATCTCACAGTTTGAGGTCGATGCTGCCAAGGAAATAGAGGCCTTGAACCTTGAAGTCCAAGAAGTCGAGCAAAAGATACAGGATACAAAGCAGGTCGATGTAGCAAAGGTGGCTGAGGAATCCCTCAAGAACCAGGCCGAGCAGAGAGAAGAGTATATGAAGCAGCATGAGGCTGTGAAGGCTCAGATGGACGCCAATACTAAAGAATTCGTGGCTCATATCAGGGACGCACTTCAGGTCCTCATGAATGAAGTGGCTAATGCACCAGAGGAAGAGGATTTGGGTGCCCAGGTTACAAACTGCAAGGATGATGTAAACAGCCTTGTTTCTCGCATCCAAGTTAATGCTACTATTTCGTCTTAAACACATAACTTATCATCTACACTTTGTCTCTATAGTTTTGTATATCTTTTAAAGTTAATAAATTATGCTTGATCTTTTTTTTTAAAAAAAATAGTAATGTTATTAAAGAAATGAGAATAAGATACGTGTAGGAGAATAATAAATGTGATTATAAAAGATTGAAAGGATGTACATTTATAAAAAATCCAAAGGAATATCTATTTACCTTTTAGGGAAATTCTTAAACACCTCCTTTTATATTTTTCAAGTAGTTTCTCCTCTTTCAATCAAGAAGTACCGAAAGGTAACTGGTCTCAATGTTAAATGAAAAGATTTCTATATGAACGAGAGAAAAAAAAACGTATATTTTAATAAAGAGTGAAAGGTACAATCCAAAAAAACAGTCACCTACTGTATTAAATTCAGGAGTTCCTGCTCGAGATTCTTCTTTTGCATTTCTAAATTTAGTGAAAGCGATAAAGCCACATAACCACAATAACCTTTTTCGTTGTTTTTTAAAGAAAAAAAAAAGACGAACCATAACACAAATAGCAAATAGATCAACCACAAACACGGATTATTAAAAAAGCAAGACCACAGACCATTAAAACTGGTGTCTTACAAGAATGGTATATTTTGATCGCCTTGTCAAACAATGGTATTTTTTTTTAAAAAAAAAAAAAAAAAAAAAAAAAA
>VCJC01000900.1:16037-26211 GCA_024140195.1 Backusella luteola
GTATTTTCGCGTCAAAAAATCCATTATACCTGTCAGGAGCTTGAGTTTGTGAATATTCTGCATTTTACATTATTGGCATCATGCCGTATTTTTTGTTTTCTTCAACTTTTGTCAAGATGATTAAAACACGTGTTTTAAGGGTATTTGAGTTTCAAGAAGCACATCTCATACAGTTTAACAATCAGATGTATATATATATATAAATTTAAAAAAAAAAAAAACTAGTAATTAATGTGATATTAAGCAAATGCTTATTGGTTTTTTATTATTGTTATTGATGAAAAATAAATTAAAAAAAGTTGAAGTAAATTACATAACATAATGAGCATATCATAGAAAAATGGCAAAGGGGTAATTTGAATGTTTATACTATTTTACAAATGGAGATTATTGATGTTTTTGATGTTTTTGTTTGGTTTTTATGAGCTAGTGATGAATTCAGCGTCTAAGAGAAGATGATCTAAATTGATGGTTTGTGTAGGGTGTGATAAGACCAATGAAGGCAAGTCAGGATCCAGCTGGCTCAAATACTCAGGAGTGAGGAAATTGGATAGTAAATCGTCGGTGGTAGACTTGGTTTGGTTATTAGAGAAATGAGCGGACAATGCGGAGTCAAAGTCATCCAAAAAGCTGTTGGTATTGAATAAAGAGGAGGTTGTGTTGTTAAAGTCAATAGTATCAACAGAGCATGTAGAAGCTGGTGATGAGCAAAAGTAGTCAGTTTCCTCTTCACTAGTGATAGCAAGAGGAGAGGGTATATCGGAAGGAATGACAATAGCATCGGAAGGCTGGATATTGCTCAAGCGGATAAAAGGAGTCTGATCAGGTACGCCTAATTGAATAGGTGAAGGCTTATCGGCCTTCCATTGAAGCAAATCATCCTCTGATGGTGTGGTAGAACGACGCTTCTTATTACGTTGTTGTTGTTTTTTAATTTGTTGGACTGCTGTTTCATGTAATGTTTTTTGTTGTTTGGATTGGATTTGGTTCCAGCGTGTACGACATTGTCTTTGAGTTCTACCCGAGATCGAACCAGCGACACGAATCCAACAACATCCAAAACGCTCAACACCAAGCTTCAACAGGTCATCTTCTTCCTTCTTCCAGCGTCCCTTGCGAACAGAGGGATCAAGTGCTTCTGTCCAGCGTGCCTGACACTGAATGCCTGTACGGTTGGGGATATATTGTGCAATTTTGCTCCAAGGAAGATTGTCCTCGGTGTATGATGGATCGTCCAAATATGGCTTTACCGATGTGGTCAAAGCATCATCTTCTTCCTTTGCCCAACGTCCTTTATGTACATGAGGGCTATTGTGGAAACAAATAGGTTAATAAACAAATAAATAATAAAAATCGCTAAACCGATAAATGATAAAAAAAAACTTACTTTAAAGCACCCAACCAGCGAGTAGAACACTGTACTGGAGTGCGACCGGGAATATGACGTGCGATAAGAGACCATTTATGAGGTCCATGGATTTCAACTGCTTCAAATAAAAGTTTATCTTCTTCTGCTGTCCAGCGGCAATAGAACGGAGCTTGTCTGTTGCTTCCGTTTTGCTTAAATACAGAAAAAACGCCTTTTTTAGATTGAGTCATGGTTAAAAGTAATGAAAAGTGAAGTAAAGGAAACTAAAGATAGAGAGAAGAAAGAAGAGAAGAATTAAAAAATTAAAAAAAAAATGATGGGGTTTTATGTTAGTTCTTTTATATACACCTCCGCTCTATAAAAACTACCATAAACTGCTTCTAGGTACTCCAAAAGGCTTTTTGTCAAAGCAGACCTCCCTCTAAAGGGAATCGACGGGCAAAGTCGGAGAATAATTCAAAAAACAGCCTCTGGTATTGGTGAGGTGCTAAAGGTGGGAAAAAAGAAAATGAAATTAAAAAAAAGCGGGGTAAGATAGCACTGGTAACAAACAAAGAGGTATATTTCTGATTTCTTGATTATATCTTTCACTCGAAATTATACTTATTTTTTTATTGGTTCGCTCCTTCAACATTTATATTCTCACACACGTTTTGCCAAAAGAGGTTCACTTGTTTAAATTTAAAGTTTATTTGAAAGAGACGAGTATGCAGTAACGTGGGAAGGGCCCCCCCTTTACTCGACTCCATTATACCAAAGAGTATACTAAAATTATACCTCTCATTGTGCCAAACTGCCCTATCATATTACAGCATTCGTTAATATTGTTAATGCTCATTTGTGCTCTGACAGAATATCCTTTTCTGTTAATTGCCATACCAAAATGGGCTCTGATCACAAAACCTTCTTTTTTTTTTATACTCTATTTCTTTGAAATGTCTATTTTTATTTTTCGAGATCGTCTTCGGATTGCTTTCTTTTTTTATTTCATTGTCATTGATTGGGTCCAGTTTTCTTTTCATTCAAAATAAGGAAAAAAAAGAAAATCATGCTTCTGTTTTGCTACTTGTAGAAGACTGGTTTCTATTTTAGCCCCAGGTGAAAAAGAGAAAATGAGCTCTCCTGGTTTAAGATACGATTCTAGCAGCAAAATACATTTTAAAATACAAGGTGATGAAATAAAATAAAAGAGGCGATCTTTATTTTATATCTCATTCATATTTGATTTGGTGTTATATTTAATTTTAGAAACAAAAACTACATCAATGTTGTAATGTATGTCGATATTTAGAATTCTATCGAAACCCCAATAGATTGCTATTATTATCTTAAGCGATCAATAGCCACTAAGATAATTTTGATATACAATATTGAATCATTGCTAATATTTTTTTAATATCTTTTTTTTTCTTAATACAAATGGAGTGTTATTTTCCAAAATGCTGTTAAAAAAAAATAAAGTCCACTACACGCCAACTATTTCTTTTGTTGATACCCCAATCATTACAGTTAATAAGAAATATATAATATAAACTTTTGTCTGGAACTATATTTTTTTTATTACATTGACCAGGTTCTTGGTATTCGTCAAATTGTTCCAACGGAGACCTAAAAAAATGAACAAGCCATAACCAACTCTCTCACACTCAAAATATACTATTCTTGAACCACAAGTAAAGATACCTGCATGAAACATCCATTCTCGCTTTTGATATAAAAATAATAGTAGTAGATAAATTGACTGAAGGCTATGTCAAAATATATCATTAGAATTGCCATTTTAAATATATAAAAAAATGCTACGTCGCTTTAAAAACTATTGTTCATTTTTTATCTTATCGAAATCAATGCTTCCAAGTATAAAAATATAATAATTTTTATTAAATGCATTTTAATTCGAAAATCACTATAAGCATATTTAGATAGGGACATCCTGAACGATTATCCTCGTCAGCAGATGCATTTCTTCTCATGACATTTTTAATAAATGAAATCCCAAAACAAGGCATGGAGTGATAACTTGTGATTACTTTCATTAAAGTTAATAAACTAATTGTAAAAGTGATATATATATTCAACAAAGCAACAGAATCTCTTTATGGTGGATCCACGTGTTTTAACATCCGACATTAAACGAGGATGATGGTACAAAAGTAACATTTGGTGTAAATTTAACCAGCATGTGGTATGTTTGATATGTGGTCAGTAAATATACAAGCATTACTTATCATTTAAAGTACCATATAGCAACAATTTGTAGAATTATATTTCTTAGAACTAGTTTATTTTATGCCAAAGTTGATGAATGCCTATGATTCCATCTTAGAAAAGTGTGGTTTGTACTATTATCGGAAGCAGCAAAACATCCTGATATAAAGTAACACATCCATCATGTTTCCTTATTTTCTCTGATATAAACTTTTACTAGATTGCATGTTTCATCAACTTTATAAAACTTGGTAATAACGTTTACAAGATTTCATCTTGTAAATAAATATATAGCTGTTTTAATCGAAATTATAAAATAACTATATTCACCATTGTTTTTGTACGAGTCAACAAAAACCTTTCCGCAATAGCTTCCACCGTGTTGAAGTGATACAACTTTTTTTTTTTGTGTTCACAAAATAAAAGGTGGGGTATGGAAATCAAAAATATAATTGAAACGGGTTCGATATGTATAATTTTTTAAAATTAAACTCAGATAAAGTGGAGAAGCCCTTTAATGGTGCTTCGTACTGTTTGGATGTCTTTAAGCGAAAAGAAAGAAAAGGTTCCCATAATCAAATATGTGTGAGCCAATATTGTTAATTTAAATTCTTATATAAATACCTATTATGTGTTTGTTATCTTTGGTTTTAGCTGAAAGTACAATTCGCAGTATGCGTTCAGGAAAGTGTCAATGGATAGCGTGGCAAATGCTTCACAATGGAGAGAGGTATAAAATCGATATTTCTATAATAGGAATTCATGGAGAAGAGGCCAATGTTAAAACGTTCTCAAAAGAAAAAATACAGAGGTGGCGTTTATTGTTCAGCCATACATAAGCTGAGTATTTTTCGATTCTCTATAATTAGGAAAATGTTGAGTGGGAATGTATTTGTCAATGCGACATCAATTATTCGAGTGGACGTTACAAATATCGTCTTTTACTCTATTTGGTTCTAGAAATTTTAATTATACACGAAAAATTCGTTCAAGGTATTTCAACAAATGTATAAACGGTTCATTCGCCGTTGGAAACCTAAAAAAATAGCCCCAATGCTTCTTTCTCGGATATATCACCAGTAACAAGTTGAACCTATAACAAATTTAGAATAGCATTTATGGAAATTACATTCTGCATAACATTGATAGTATCTTAGCGAGCAGATGGTCTTTTATTTTAACAAAGGCTAATTGCTTTTTTTATTTTTTTTATTTTTTTTTATTTCATGAAAAATTTCAAGTAAAACTTTAAAAACAAAGGAGTATTTAGAAAGAATAAACTCAAGAGTTGTATCGCAAACATAAATTGATCTATTACTTCCTAATAAAGATTGCTGATCTCTTACTCTTTAAGTCATTTAGAGTAAATACTCTAAACGGGTATTAGACAATGACTTGCTACATATTAGTTTAGGACTTTTGATAGAGTCATTTAATTAATTTTCAATATATATCAATTTCTTTCCAGGACCCCATTCTGGTGAAATATAAGCACGATTTTTTCATAACAGTTATGAGTTTACTTTTTGTTTTTATCAAGGCTTTTTTCGCAAACATGATCCATCTACTGATCACAAATAGAGAGACTTCCGTTATTTCAATTAGCTCCGAGAAATGTGGAGAAATGTAATACAATCCATCACGTTGGTGATATCTAGAGATTCTATTTTTATTTTATTTTTTATACTAATGAGCGCTATTACATGAAATAATGCTATTCAATCGGGCATGAATAAATCAAACTGAACTTGGACGACTTATAAAGCCATGAACTGTGATCAATTTTTTATATGATTATGTTTTAAGTGGTATATGGATTCTTCTCAAGTTACTTATTCTATTATTACAACATGGTTACATAACTATATCGACAGATCGATTATAGCATAACAGTGATCCGTAAACAAAAACATTTATAGCGAGAACAGGTGGTGTCTGTGTTCATAAGTTCAGTACAACAATAACATTATTAATCGGAACGAATACCCCCCACGGTTTTCCTCGACGCGTTCCGATATTTTTTTTTCGCAAAACATGAGTTATAATTTACCAAAAGAGTATATGACTATTCAGTTAATGTAACTTGTGTTTAACATTAAAATGCTCAAATTTTATAGTGCCTAAACTTTAATAATTGTTTAATTCTGTAAAGCAGATTCTATTATGCTCTAAAACTCCACCAATATTTTAGTTAGTGGCCATAGTCTTGAATATAGTAGTGAGTGAATGGCTTTTCTATAGTACTAATAAGCTATACTACTATGCTCTTGATATCAATGTTGGATGCATTCCATTCAGTAATTCATTATTTTACATTCAAAACTGTGTTTGCTGAAGTATATGTGTGCATATAGTTTTGTAAAAGGAATTTCAAATTTATGAATTGTTCAAAAATTTGAAATTGTTTTTAGTTTCACCCCTTGAATGAGTGCGGACCTTCCCATGAGCCACCAAACCAAATATCTACTATATTTATACGATCATAGTATAGCCATGCTAGATGTTTTTGTCTGATAATGATGAATGGTATATTGAACAATAATAACGACTTATATACACCCTCATAAAACTTTCATTATTATCAATAAATGCTAATATATATATTGTATACTTCTTAAAAAGTCTTCTTCGGCTTGATTACTATAAGAAGTATAGATCAAAATAGCCTATTAGGATGCCACTTTGTGGAGTAGATTTTTGCAAAATTGGCTTGGTCGGTATTTGTTTCTATTTTTACGGGAAAATATGGTAAGTTTTTACACACACACGTCAAACAGACAATCCAGGCATTGCACCTTATTTCAGTCATAGTTTTATTAACACTTTGATATATGAATATAAATAACAAGTCTATTATATTAATATTATGGAGATCATAACTCAAAATAATGCGATTTCGTAACAATAGCAGCACTATATTACTATTATATATTTATTATTCGCTAAATGATGTATATTTTTATTTTCGTGTAACTGGGGCACATTGCCAAACACAAGAACAAATTGCCACACAGATATACACGCGTCTATATTTTTATTCACGTCGTTTCTTTTTTTTTACTCTTCTTGGCAAAATACTCTCAATTTGAATGCAAAAGTACCTTGGGTTGTTTTTTTTTTGTGATTAATAAATTACAAAAACATACCTTTCAAATATAATAAGGTACCATGGTTCTTTATACCGTTTAATATCATTATATAATAACAATAAATGTTTCCGAGAGAAAAAATAAAAGTGAAAAAATAGATTGTTGTCCTCTTCTTTAGTTGCTTTTATGCCATCATTTTTTTCTTTTACTGTAGAAAAGCATTGACCATGTTTCAATTTGAAGTGAATTTCATCGAATGAGATGTGCGTGTGTGTGTGTGTGTGGCGAATTTAAAAAATCAACCAAGTCCGGCCCAGAGGTTCTCGGACAAAACGTGCCGGCTCGGATTGGAATCCAGTATAATACACCAAAGAAGCTTCATTTATATGAACTTTCCTTTACATAGCAACGTCGAAATATGGTACGTACATCCAACTATCATCAGGCTTTTTGTACACGTATTCGATGGATGGATCTATCTTGAAAGCGAATTAATACAACGAAGAGTCTTAATTTTCATTTTTCTGACATAACTTCATATTGAATCACAAATCAATAGCCATTCGTCAAGCAGCAAAAGAACAAGGCTTACTTTAAGCGTTACCAGGTCAAGTACCGTAGAAGAAGAGGTACAGTATTGTTACTTTTTATTAACTTTATTATGAGCAACCTTCGCCAGTAACTAACATGGAAACAACTCGATCATAGAGGGTAAGACCGACTACTATGCCAGAAAGAGACTTGTCGTTCAAGCCAAGAACAAGTACAACTCTCCCAAGTACAGAATGGTCGTTCGCTTCACCAACAAGGACATTATCTGTCAAATCGTCTATGCTAAGCTCCAAGGTGATTTTGTCCTTGCTGCTGCCTATGCTCACGAACTTCCCAGATTCGGTATCAAGGGTGGTTTGACCAACTGGGCTGCCGCTTATGCCACCGGTCTCCTTTTGGCCCGTCGTGTCCTCACCAAGCTCGGTCTTGCTGACAAGTACGAAGGTTTCGCTGAGCCCGATGGTACCATTCAATTGGTTGAGGCCAACGAAGAAGGTCCCCGTCCCTTCAAGGCCTTCCTCGATGTTGGTCTTGCCCGTACCTCCACTGGTGCCCGTGTCTTCGGTGCCATGAAGGGCGCTTCCGATGGTGGTCTCTATATTCCCCACAATGGTAACCGTTTCCCTGGTTTCGATATCGAAACCAAGACCAACGATGATGAACTCCTCCGTAACTACATCTACGGTGTTCACGTTGCCGAATATATGGAATACCTCGAGGAAGAAGATGAGGAGAAGTATAAGAAGCACTTCGCCACCTTCATCAAGGCCGGTATCACCTCCGACGGTGTTGAGGATATGTACACTGAGGCTCACGAAGCCATCCGTGCCGACCCCGCTGCCAAGTCTCCCGAAAAGAAGGGCAAGCCCGCCAAGCCTTACCGCAGATCTGTTGCCCTCAACAAGAAGCAACGTCTTGCCAAGGTTGCCGATGCCAAGGCCCTCTTCGAAGCCAGCCAGTAAATTTACCATCTTCAAAAATAATAAAGTTAAAAAGCGAAGATTTAGTTCCTCCTTTTGTTGCTGTGAAAAGTTTATCAGGGGCCTTTAATGGAGAGTGTTTAGTTAAAGAGGGTTGCTTGGGTCAACATTTTATATAATGGGTTTTATTATAAATAGAGTTACATCTAAATCTAAAGTGCAAGAGTATCTCTCCAGTCAGCAGTATTGACATGCTTGAGTTCTCTTTGGCGCCAGGGCTCAATTCTCATAAAAGCAGATTGAAGAATTTGGCAAATGTCGCCATGGGCAACTAAAATAACAATTTTACCCTCCATTTTGGGCTCAATCTCCTCGGCAATAAACTTGGTGGCTCTGTCACAAACACGGCTAGGTGATTCACAATGATACTTGTGGTTTTCTCCATGATCGGGCTTAGCGTCTTCTACATAGCAAAGTTCGTAATTGCTGTCATCTGTCATGTCAAAATCGCCAAACCAGCGCTCTCTTAAGTCAAAATTATGAGTGGGAGGAGCAACTTTACCATGAAGGACAGTGTCATTAAGAACAGTTTGGATGATTTCTGCGGTTTCAACTGTTCTTTTGAAGGGAGAACAGAAAATGACAACTGGCTCTTCATCATTAGCAGGTGCCTCTTGAGTTGGGAAGAGGTGCTTGGACAAAAGGGTGGCAGTCTATTATAGCATTGGTTAAATACTTACTCTGGCTTGCGTTTTATTTTGTTTGTGTTTTTTTTGGGTTCTTACTCCTTTGACTTGAGCCTTGCCCTTTTCATGAAGGCCGTAGCCGGTTCCCAAAGGACCTCCAGTGGGAGGGATAGCAATATCAGGGTTGGAGCAGATCAAATTTGCATTATTTGCCAATGAAAAGCCATGGCGTTGAAGGATATAATGATTCTTAAGCTGCTTTGGTAAATGGTTATATGTTGCTTCAGACATTATAAACTAGAGAGAGAACGAAAGAAGAGATGTATATACAAGTTGACTAAAAAAATAGCTCTTAATAATAGACGCGGTTTTTTAAAATAAAGAGACTTGTTGTGTGATTTTCAATAACCGCAAATTGCTTTGATGAGCAGAACAGCATCAATTAGTTGATATTGTACAACTTTCCATAAAGAGTTCATTATATAATCAGCTTTATTCTTCACTACAAACTTAAGGGCTAATATCTTATAATCCACTTAACGACCAAAAATGTGCATTGTATATGTTGTTGTTACTGATTCATTGAAATGGGTACGTTATAAAAGTAACGATAAATATGCAGTGCTAGATACATAAAATAAAGCTTCAATATGACATAGGTAAAGGATCATCAATTTAAATTAAATCTACAAAGAACAAATAGATACACACAAGACCAAAAATAGAGACAGCGTTACATTCAAGTTTAAAATACTTACATTTATTAAATTAATAAAAATATAATGAGTAAGAGAATTTATTATGCAAGAGTCTAAAATAGCACAAGTTATTGTTCCTTGTAAAAGGGATAATCGGTATATCCGGCATCATTCCCACCATAGAAAGTGTCTCTATTGTACTTGTTCAAAGGCCAGTCATTGCGGAGACGTTCAACAAGATCAGGGTTGGCTATAAACTGACGTCCAAAGGCGATAAGATTGCCTGTATTCTCAGCAGTATCGAAGGCAAGGTCTTTATCATAGGTATATCCACCAGCACTAATAAAACTGCCCTTCCATACATTACGGAAAGTGTCGAGTGAGTCTGAGGTGTCTACGTTCTTTTCACCCATTATGCTGGTGCGTGGTTCGACAAAGTGAAGATAGGCTAAATCAGGATGGCTGTCTTGAAGGCTTTTGGTGAGGTAGCCCCAAGTCTCATAAGGTGTCTCGTCTTCCATATCTTGAAACCCTGACCATGGAGAGAAACGGATGGCAGTACGCTCAGCACCAATGGCATCTACAATGGCATCGACAACTTCAAGTGGGAAACGAGCACGGTTTTCAATGGAGCCACCATAGATATCAGTGC
>VCJC01000914.1:0-14171 GCA_024140195.1 Backusella luteola
TAAATATGAATAGCAACAGCACTCTGCCTGATCGTATTCTCCATGAAGGTAGGAGCATAATAATATTATTTATTTGTACTTGTTCAAAAGTGTATAACTGACGATTTGCTAAAGAACGTGTTGGAGCGGAACCAGTCTATGTCGAGGCGGATCAAGAACATCAAGAGGATAGAGAACCATTGGCAAGCATTGAAAATACTACTGGAAAATTTGCTATGGATGCAAGCTTGTCAAATAGTCTCTATGAAGGGTAATGAAACTACATTATGTACAATTGTGTCCAATAGATTACTCATTGTTATTGAAATAATCTATTAATGATCTCTACCAGACTTGTAAAAATTGTTGAGTTTACAGCACGAGAAACATATTTGAAGAATAGCCCTGTTCAATTGAGATACAAAACATTGCAAGGTATCATGAATCATATCACTTCTCGAAGTAAGGAATTGGTATGTAGTGGCGGTGGTAGGAGTATAACATAAAGTAGTAAACATCTGCTTGTATATTTAATCAGGCATTCAAGACGAAAAAGATTGATGTTTATGAAGTAAAAGATTTTCCAAAAGGAAAAGAAGAAGAGTTTATCCGTATCCTTGGTGAAGAGCCCACACTTGAATATCGCAACATCCATCAAGTTTGTGAAAGTATTTTTAGTAATCCCGTATTGTGGAATGTGACGCGCTTGAATCCCTCCAAAGTGTTTCGTGGGGACGATCGTATTTATAGTGATATCTATAGTGGTGACTGGTGGATTGATATACAGAATGAATTATCACCTGGTACTGTAGTGTTAGCAATTATGATGGCTTCTGATGAGACCTTGATCACCAACAACCAACGTGAAAAGGCATATCCTATGTACATAAAACTAGGTAAGTTAAATATATATATATATTTGCATTTGAGAGACATGATTTGTATTTTCTTACATTTCTTTAGCGAATACACTAGGTCAGTACCGAGACAAGGAGGAATATGGTGGTTCGAAGTTACTTGCCTATTTGCCAGTCATGTCCCCTGGAGGACGAAATGATGTTAAAAGCTGGTTTCGTCAGGCCAAACGTGCGGTCATCCACCACTGTATCAAGAAGATAATTAAACCATATTCAAAAGACCAGTAATATTACTTATTTAATACATTTTATTCAAATCAAATATATGCTCAATTTTAAACTTTGGATAATGCTATTAGGTTGTACGAAGTAACTGGACCATTTAATCGAAAGTATTCCTGCTATGTTTCTTTATCAACGTATACAGCTGACTATCCTGAAGCGTAAGTAAACCAAGGGTCATTTGTATTTCATATTATGCTTATGTTATTATACTAACAATCTGAAGAATATAGGTGTTTACTGACTGGTGTGAGACAGTCAATCAAAACAAAACGTGCATGTTTTCAATGTGAGACTGATACGTGTAATTTCCACTTGCCATGTAATTATGAGCATAGCACTACTACTCTACGTACACCCGAAAACATGGTGACTATGTATAAATACGGAAAGAGCCTTGTTCGATCTAGGGAAAAAGGTGAAATGGAAAAGATGTGTAAAGAGTATTCTGTTAATATGGTTTCAGTAAGTTTTTCTACAGTATCTTGATTTCATACATGATTTCTCTTACCTGAAATATTATTCATACTAGAATGGCTTTTGGAATGTGAAACCAATCACACGTTTTAACATTTATGATGCCATGATTCCTGATGAGATGCATCAATTAACAGGTGTATACTCTCACCTTTTGGGATGTGTCGAAGCTATAGTGTTGGAGAAGATGGATGATGATGGAAATAACATTGGGATCAGTATCAAAAATGAAATAAGCGCTTGGTATGTACAGTGCGCCACTCTTGAACGTAGATAATCTGCATAAACTAATAAGATTAACCTTTTTATTTTTAAACAGTGCCAAGTCGTTACCAGCATACAAAACCCTGAGACACTTCAATCATGGAATATTCCTCAGTGATATCAAATTCCCTACTTGCAGTGAAATGATGGATAATATGAGAATCTTGCTTCCTTGTGCATATGACTTTATCCCACATCAAGCAGTTATGTGTCTTCGTAAATTCATTGATTTTGTTATCCAGGCTACTGGTAAAGAGTATAGCAACTCAGACTTAAAAGAAATGGACGAAACACTCTCAGCCTATTACAAATACAGCTCGATCTTTGAAGGTTATTCACCCAGTAATATGCGTTTCCCCAAAAACCATATGATGACAGCTTATACTCGAAGTATTCGAAGTCGTGATGCTTTAAAATGGTATTCAACATGTCATTCAGAGCGACAACATAAGAAGGATGCCAAACGTCCAAGCAAACGAACTAATGGACACAGTAGTTATATTCACCAAATGTCACGAACTGTTCATTACTATGATTCACTTCAGCATCAAATGTCAGATAATAACGAATCCTTTCCAATGCTACCAACTTATTTGGATCCATCTAAGCTACCTGAACAATCGTATACATTGTCGTCATCTATACCCGGCCACCACACCGTGCAAAGTATCAACAAGCAAATGAAATTCAACTTTAATTATTTGTTAAAGTCATTTTTAGACACTTATGAAGAACACAATATGGCCACACGCTCAGCAACAAAGATGCCTTCGATAGACGTTGATAAGATTGAAATATTCCAAACACTTACACTCAAGGATGTTGAGGACGATGGGCTTGATATTACAGAAAAAATTCGCACACATGAGACATTTTATGGACGTAAACGTCAAGATTATGTCGCTATTCTCTATGATGATGATAAGTATATCTATGGTTGTATCAATATGTTTTTTAGAGTATTATACAAAGGAGAGTTTTTAGAGTTATGCCTCGCACAGATGTATAAACCAATTAATCGTGAACATCCTACAGGACTCGAAATTGTTCGACCCATGTTGAATCAGAATTATAATGGAATGTTTATTTGCTACTGTAATAAGATCGATAGAGGAGTCTGTATTGTACCAGATTTTAAACTTGGTCGACAAGATGGAAGCCATTTTTATGTACAATATTTAGTAAACACGGATACTGATCGATATTCATTTATTAATTCCAAAGGACAGTTGGAGACTCTCTCAAATGATGAGTATAAAGACTGGAGTTTACATATTTCCGTAGAATTACAGAATACAAGCAACGAGGAATGAAACGCATTACTTGTATCGATTATTTGAAACAACAAGCAGCAACAGAATACGAGAATCAGATATTAACGACTCCTTTGTTATATTTTTAATGTGTATTTTTTTAAATAAACTTAAAAATATGTAAATTGAACTTTTGGCTAAAGAAAGAAAAGTGAACACCCTTTTATTTGTAACCTTATCATCTATAAAGACCTTCAGAGTTAATTTCAGTCTTTTTAGCCTTTTAAGACATTATGAGTTAGTAGAAATATTCTAGGAATATTTCTACTACCTCCCTGTCTCCTGAAATTACCTTTCTGACCTTTCTGACATTTATAGCCTTTTTGATCTTACGAAGACTAAAAATGTAACAAAAAGGCTAGAAATGTCACAGATAGGCCAGGAAGGTCAAAAAGGCTCTGTAAGATGAAAGTGTTTTCCCGATGTAGCCTCTGAGGTTTTTTCAAGAAAATACAAAGCCGCCCTTGAAAAAGATGTTGTTGAGTCGTTTATGCATCGATTCAAAAATGACAAACAAAAAATACCAGCAATCATGCGAGAGATCCTAGATTTGTTTGAGGACAATATTGATAGCATCCGCATTTTATATAATAACGATTTGAACAGAAAGTTGGTGAAATTGGCTATTTTACTAGCACCCAGTATCAGCAAGGCCAATACACATATTATGGAGAATATAAAATCCAAGTTGGAGAAAGGAGAATAATGATGTATTTTATATTTTTTATATTCTTTATTGAGAGCAATTTTTCTGTTTGCATTATATTTGTACATTCTGTATAAGCTGTATCTCTTTTTTAAACTTTGAATTGTTTAAATAAATATGTTATTTCACTGTGCTACTCTCAAAACTTAAAAAATAGGCACTTCAAGTGTATCTTTACATAAAAAATAATAGTAAAAAGTATAAAGAATTGCATTTCATTTATTTTACAGTCAGAAAGGAAAGAGGAAGAAGAACCTACGAAAAATAATCAAGTGCGCAATTATTGTTCCATTACTAGACTGTATTTGGTGGGTGTAGGCGTGTGGCATTGAAAAACTGAAGCGAAATTTAAAAAAAAAAAAATCCTTCCTTCCTTCCTTCCTTTCTTTCTCTTTTTTCTTCTGTTAAAAATGGGAAAACACAGTCGACACGAGCCCGAAGAGGAAAAGCAGCATCGTAAACGTGCAAAAGGCATCCCTTGTAAGCCAAGACTGCTATAGATTTATATTTCTTACTTTTATTCAATAACAATAATAAAAAACAAGCCATTTCAGAGGAGGATTATTATGAAAAAGCAAACGAATTCCGCCTGTGGTTAAAAGAAGCAAAGCATAAATATATCGACGAGATCAGCTCCAAAGAATCAAGGCGCTATTTTAAGAAGTTTGTAAAGAAATGGAACGACAATGAACTAGCAGGTAAAAGGACTAGACTGTGATTACAAAAAAGCGGGCTATTCAAAAGGTTTATATAAAAATATACACGTAGACAAGTTTTACAAAGGCATGTCTTCAGCTCAACTTGGCTCGTCTGATACAACTCGATACAAGTGGTCTTTTGCAAAGAAGCTAAATCAGTTTGAGTTGGACAGTGTGCGTGACAATGTTGATAGTATGACAAACCAAAGCCGAGGCGAGGACAAGCTGGCTGCTGGTAGAAGACTTAATGTGGGGCCTTCATTGCCAACAAGTACTTGGGGTAAGAAATAGTCGTGAAATGACGAGAACAAAAGGTTAATATATTATTGCAAACGGTAGACAAGGAAGAAGCACAAGAGCGAGAGAGGGCGGGTAGAAAATACGAGGCAAGGAGATCAAAAGACCGACGAGAGACCATGTTGGATGAAGTTGCACCTCGTGAAACGGGCCGCGAAGCTGCGATAGCCAAAAAGAGAGCATTGAATGCATACCATAAACGTGAAAAGAGCCCTGATGTTGAATTGAGCGAGGCTGATTTAATGGGAGGCGATGATTTCCAAGCCAGGTAAGAGAGCATGGAATACGTGGATATATTTATATTTATATATTCACAAATAAACACAATAGACTGGCTCAAGAACGAAAGTACCAAGAGAAGCGGGAAAACAGAGTGGCAGAGAAGCGGGAACAAAGGCTGGCACCCATTTTAAGCAAGATGGATGCGTACAAGGCAAAGGAAGATGCAACAATGGCCATGTTTAAAAAGATGGCGGAAGAACAGAGAAAAAGAGGAGGATTGTAATTGAATCAATTGTCAATCAAGTCAATAAATAAATAAATAAATAAAAAGAGCGCTTTTTTATATTTAGATGCGTGCATTTGAATAACAAGGTGTGTGTGTGTATTACATGTTTTAATGAGATGGATACAAGTCCCAATTTAAGCAAGACCTGCTTGCTTCATAATAGCAGCAAGTCTCTTATAATCGGCTAACAATTCTTTTACATCTCCAATCTTTAATTCATCCACAGACTTGACTTGTAGAAACTTTTGCATGGGTCCTTCTCCCTTTTTAGACTTGATAAGAAAAGCAAGATGATTTAGATCTAGTGATAGTAATAATAATAGTAATAATAATATCAGCGTGACTTACCCTATCCATAAAACTGGGCAACATACTGTCCCATTCCCGATGCGTGCTAGTGCTAGCAATGTCCTTGAGTTCACTTGAATTGTCTTTTCCATCATTGACCTTCTTGACACGATCCTTTACTTGATTCTTGACTTCTTCAAACATGGATGGCTTATCTTGATCGTTTCCGCCACGCTGCCATAACTTACCAATGCCATCAAAAACGCGATATGAACTGTCCATCACATCCGATACAATCTTGAGTCCATTATTATTGTTGTTAGGTGGTGTGGTTATTTTTGTAGCATTTAAATCTGTAATATGACTAATGATGATTCCAAGTTAATCCAAGCATATGATGCTAATGAATGAATGAATATCCATGCAATATTACCTAAACACTCGGTCTGCAGATAGGCCCAGCCCCACTAGATTGGTCATTTCTAGAAACGAAACAGCAGCCATCTAAATTGAATTTGAATATGGATTACTGACCATTCCATTCTATATTATGCTAATGTGTATGTCTTACCATATTTGTGAGACAATAGCTCTCTTGGCCTGTTATATAACGGCGGTATCTTTGTATAAACTTTAGACTTGATAAAAAGTTGGTGGGATTTGATTTAACAATAGTAAATATCAACAGTGGAAGCAATACATCTGCACTCGCTGTCAAGTTATCGACTGTTGACATGACCTGTTTCATTTCCTGAACAACCTCTGCTTCTGTATCCAACGAGTTTTTATTTTCAGACATGGCCTCAATTGCCCCTATTTTTAATGAAATGGCATGAAGATGAGTTGATGAATTGATGATGATGATGATATTAACGTACCAACAACAATCTCGTGTGTCTTTACAATGGCATCCAATTTCTCCTTTGCACCCATAATGGAATTCAATTGTTGAAGTTGTGTACCAGCCTCCTTGACTGTGGCATTGATACTCTCAATTTCATTTTGATCGGTGACGGTTACACCCAAATGATTAAGGTTCAGATCCAATAAATTGAGTGCTGCAATGCGTGATTCGAGTGCCTCGTCCTGCATTGCCTCATCACCATCTGGATTAGTAAAGAAGCTTCAAGATAATGTTGGTTGTTATTGACAATATTCTAAGTAATATACACACACACTCTCCCCTGTTATTACCTATCATACAATTGACTACAAATATATGTTTCCATTTTATCCAATCTTTCTTCCTGTTTCTGTTCATCGTCTTTATCCATCAAGTCTCGCATTGAATATATAAACTCGACTACCTTTTCACCTGTTTGATCCAATGACCGTGGCTGATTCTTACGAATGGACTTGATGAAACTACATGATGATGATGATGAGTAATGATTCCTAGATATTGCTGCTATATTTACTCTTCTACTTTTGTATGCAGTGGATCATCCAATGAATGCTCTGCAAATTCAATATTCTTTGAGCGCGTATCCAGCCATTCCATGACATCCTTCTTTGAGAGCGGCTTCTGTATTAGCATGACATTGATGAGATTGGATTCACGTAATGGCAGCTGAACATGGCTTGCCAATATGTTGTATTTGGGATGATCGGGTGTGACTGAGGATGGATCCAGGTTGAATACATCAAACAGGGATCTATTTGTATTGTTTCATTTGATTAGCTGGAGTACAATATAACATGATATAATATATAATGTAATATTATTACGTTTTATTTGCATCTGTCATTAATGCGGATATTTCATTTTCCGATGGTAAAAAACCAAGTGCAATCAGTTGGTCTCTAATTGATAAGAATGTTACCATGGTTACCATTTGATAAGGAAAAAATCACCCCTTCTTCTTTTACCTTTGAAAAATTCCTCTAATCCCACTAAGTGTAATGACTTGGTTGGTGCTACTTGAGTTGTAAACAACAACATGATCCATTATAAACTCTCGATCCACCAGTGCAGACGATAGCGAAGGAATCGACACTGGCAAAAGCAGCGTAGCCTAAAAGTAAAAGGCATTTGAGTCTACATGAATTTCTCACTCGAGCCGCCGCTTATTCACCTTGTCTTTGTTTAATAAAAGCTCCACAATGTCGTCCAGGCTTGAATCTTCTTGTAAGCGAGTAAGTGCAAGCATGCCCCACGAGTTTGTAGGCATTGGTATCGAAAAGGACGACGTATTGAGTGTCTTTTTACGTCCTTCACTGCTGGCAAACCGTTTCAAGAAGCTCTTTGCATCTTCATCATCTGATTTTTTATTGAAAGAATCAAACCGAAACATGATTGTTGCTATGCTATTCGACAGAGAAAAAAGAAAAAGAAAAAAAAAAGAACACGCGAGCACATGAAAAAAAAAAAATAATAATAAAGTGACGTCAAATACAGTGTCGATCGTTGTGGATCCAGCAAACTATGATTCAAGATAGCAAACCATCTCCAGGTTTGTCAAAGTCATGACCTTATTTTACAGGATTTGATAAGCTTATCGCATCGACCCCAAATACAAAGTCGAGCAAGCTCGAGTTGGACTGGAGAGGCACAATTAATCACAATGCGCAATGGTGAGCATTAATAAAGCTGTAGATAGAATATCTCTTACGCAACAACACATGACGTTATTGTTTCTAATTAAATAAAACGTCTTTCTTTCTCTCGCTCTCTCTCTCTTACTTGACACATCTTAAGAAATAGAAAGCAAGCATCTTATTTATGGATATCCACTATTTTAATGCATTGTGAGGATAAGCGAGCACATAAAAGTGTATCAGTTATCCATCTCCTGCTCGTCTTGAAGATATATGCCTCATCTTGGAAACAGCCAAGAAATAGAGTAATAGAATCAACTGGAAGAAACGATTAAAAAATCAAGATATTTATAGTGTAATATTAACTTTTATGACTATTCCTTAGTGCTTCAATCTCGTCATTTTTACTTGTGATTTCTCTTTTCAGTGCTTCAATCTCTTGCTCATACTTTTCCTTCATCTTATCCGTGTCTCTTTCGACTATGATTGCGGCTGATTCACAAATGCCAATAAATACATAGTATAATGGTTACAATAATGATCCTACCTTGACTCTTTGAGCTCAAATCATAGCCCTCGTTTCTCAAATCAGTCAAGCAGGCGCAAGCATCCACATGACTATAAATGGCAGCGCGATAAAACCATTTAAAGGCCTCCTTTTTGGGGTGTGGCACATCCATGTCCTTCCCCTCGAATAATCGACCTATTTCATATGCAGCATCTATATTGCCCCGTTGATAAGCCTTCTTGTACCAATTCAGTGCCTCCTGTAAATCAGACTTGACACCAAGCCCGTGTTGGTAAATGGTACCAATGCCCTTTGCGCTCGCGCCATCTCCTGCTTTGTCTCCCTTTGTAAACCATTCCATGGCCTGTTCGTGGCTTTGGGATATGCCATGCTGCCCAAACAAGTACATTTCACCAATCTGAGACGCGGCCTTGGCATATCCGCTGGTGTGCGCTTTCAAGAACCATTCCATTGCGCTTTTATCGTTGCATTTCCTGCATACCAAGCCAAGTTTATACGCCGCTTCCCCGCTTTTGTTATTGTATGCCATTGTATACCACTCCATTGCAGCCTCCAGCTCCTTTTTTGATTCGTAATAGTTGCCAATGGTGATCTGAGCTTCAATGTGGTTATGGGCTGCTGCTAGTTTGTACCATCCAATTGCTTTATGCATACTCTCAAGGGCGTCATACTGTTGGCCAATCTGAAAGCAGACTTGAGGATCTTGCTGATGCGCCTTCTTCTTTAGATCGACATCATCAATATCCATCGACTCTAATACGCAAAATACGTTATTGACGGCGGCTTCTTATAGCGGATATACAACTTACTATCAAGATAAAAGGCGAGCTCTTCGTGGTCATAAGAATCGTCGCTGTCGCTTTTATACAAGTCCAAGGCCTTGGTCTGGGGTGACTTTATTATTGTCGCCGTGTTTTTAGGGCTGGCTGATCTCCTCAGGACATATCTTTTGTTGTATCGTCGCACTACCCGCGCCGGAATAAACTCTTGGACTTCATTATCAGAGCTCCATGCTTCCTCAAAGTTGGCGTCAATGAAGTGGTCATAATCTGCATATACCGTGTCGTGATCGTCAGAGTCATAGACATCTGGGTCAGGCTCATAGAAATAGCTCATTTTAATTAAAACAATAATAATAATAAAGGAAAGAATGAACAAGGCTGCATTTGTGTCTGTTTTTTTACTTGACAATTCCAGCCAATGAAAATGAAGCACTGCCTATTGTTTATTTATTTAGTTTATTTATTTACCCCTTTTCTCTCTCTCTTCTCAGCATGTTGACTCAACTACCACCAGAAGTCATATTAAATATATCGTGCTATTTAGCGTTTAACGATAAGCTATCCTTAATACGAACCTGCAATAAACTGTACACCATCATTTCAAAGTGGAATCTATACGAGCAACTCACAATAGCACACACAAACCGGGATATAAACACGCGTCAAGTCATTAGAAAGTTCAAAGACCATACCTTAAACGGCACCCAAGTAAAGAGACTTAAACTTGATCTATCACAGCTGTCCAACCAGCTCTACCGTAGACTGCCCAAGATATTTCCTAATCTGACCGAGTTGCTTGATGCAGGGCGAAATGAAGGCATTCGAAATGACTTTGTTTTGCAACCCTTCTCTAGTTGGAAAGAGACGCTTCAGCGCTACGATATGGAAGAGTCAGGCTATCTAGAAATGCTGAAATTATTTGATAAATACACATTTACAGCCCTTACGCATGTCAATATATCAACAAGAGCAGGCACACGCAAGATTGATATTCGGCGTCTTTTCAAGCGGATGCCCTTTCTAAAACAGCTTAGACTGTATTGGGTCATCATCAACAGTATTGCCTTTTTTGAAGACTTGCATGAAGACTGCCAGCATTTAAGCTCACTTACGCTGGAATCAACAGTGATTGACATCAATGAAATTAGTTTGCCAGCATCGATCGCGCCCGTTCATAGCTTCAAGGCGTTGCATTTGGAGGAATCCACTGTCGTCTTTGATAAAAACCTGTTGCTTTTCGACTACATTATTGCAAAATACCCAAAACTAAACCAGATTGACCTTTTATTTACATATGAAAAGACCAGGCTTGAGCCGTTTATTCAGCACAACTCAGGTAAATATTCATTATTGCTATTGTCATTTGCTTATTATTCCTATTATTATTATTCCTATTATTATTATTATTATTATTATTATTATTATTATTATTATTATTATTATTATTATTATTATTATAGCCACATTTAATGAAACAAGCCAGGAGCTGACTGCACGTAGAGATAACTTTACGAAAACAAAGCAACTATACGAGGAAACAGGCGCAAATAGACTGCTTGCAAGGTTGCCTGCACGCATCACCTCGCTTCAACTCAATGCCAATCTGTTCAAACATGCATTCGAATCACTGGAGCACACTCGTCTATTGGGAACATTGCAGGTGCTGCGTCTTGTTGATAAGAACGCAAGTCCATCCTTTGTGTTCAAGACTGAGTCTGAGTTTGAATGCTTCTACAGGCTGGAATCCATCAAGGTGCTCTCGGTGGCAGTGAGTGTAAATATAAAGAACTATCATGATAACACAAATGTATTGACAGGCGCACATCAAGTGGATTTGGTCATCGTCAAGGACTTGGATATAACCGACATCACAATCGACTGGTTACTGTCCACATTTCCAAATGTGGAGCAGCTCGACTTGATCGCCTCTCAGCTACAGATACAAATACTACTACAACAGGCTGGGACACGATCCTACCCAAGTCTCACAGGATTCAACATCAAAAAGGGTGACGTGCAGCAAGATTTTTTCAGCTACTTGCGTGTTCTCGCACCCAATATTAGGCACCTGGGAACGGTTATAGAGGGTAAAGCATATCAGTATAACCACATGCTTAATTGGCAATATTTTAAGAGCAAAAAAGCTGCAGAGAAAAACGGGACAAGTGACACCTTTAACAAAGCACCCCCGCAAACCCGTCATTATATTGGCGTGAAGGGCTACCACTTAAAGACCTTTCGTCTGTTCACCAATCTCTATGTCGATCCTGCTCGCGGGGATGCAGATATACAAGCTAATATTAATTCATCCACTTGGACCGCCCAACATGCGTACCAGGCACATCCAAATGGCCCGGCAACTTATATTGGTCCTTGCGCCTTATACGAGCCTTATATAAAACGCAGGATGACCGTGGTCACCGTCGAGTTTACTGCCTTGCAGTCTTTTCAGGTCGACGATACCAAGGCGATTGACGTGGGTGGCTCACGCCAATAGTGCCATAATGCTTGTTTTTTTGTAAATATCTTTTTTTTTTTCTTTTTTTTTCATGCTCTCTTATCTTTAATAGCGTTTAAATAAACATGCCATCTCAAGAATAACAATAAGGGTTGTTTGTATTATTAACGCAGTGCATGAATCCATAGTGGCTATTTTTAAGCCAATCATTACGTTCTATATTATTATCCAATGGCATTATTTCTGGTGAATCTTTCTATAAATGATTTTCTTGATGCATCTACAGATATCCAGCTCTTTTCCCAACAAAACAGTACATGAGGCGACTCCCAAATGAAATCTTGGTCAAGATATTTGTTTTACTTGGCCAGCAAGAAAAAGTCGAGTGCATGTCGACGTGCCATCACTTTGCCACACTCATCCAAGCTAGCTGTCTATTCAACACAGTTCAATTGTCCGAAATGAGCAACTTGACAAATCTCATTGCAGCCTCAAGTCCCTTTCAACGAGCACAAGTGGAGTGCTTGATACTCAACTTTTATCTTGAGGGCGAATTAGACTACATTTTATCGTTCTTTCCTCAAATACGTGTGTTTTATGTCCTTGGCTGCCACAACCTCGTTTTTCAACCAACAAAGACGAATAGCAACCGCCACTTGGAATACATTGCAGAAACATTCAGCCACGACCTGACCTGTCACTTATTGGCTTCCTGCTGCACCTTTACCCATTTAAAGACACTCGTTATCAAAGCAAGTAAACATCATGTTTCAGCAAACACAGTTATTTCCTTACTTGGTCATGCACCAAATTTGCTCAGCTTGGCCATGGAATCATTTACCGTCTGTTTTGAACATCTCGAGCTATTACATTCAACACTACCCTCGCTTTGCTCCATCAAGCTATTCTCGTCTACTTTAAACGATAGTGCCAGCACCTTACATGACATAGCGCCCGCCTTATCCATGAGAGTGTTTTGTCTTGAAACGGCTGGGTCAGCCTGCAGATTACAACAAAAATGGATTCACTACATGAACTCAAAATACACCAATCTGTCAAAACTAGCATTGAAATATCCAACTTGGCCGGATTCGCAGCCTGAACAAAGGGCCTACGTAAATGTTCATTTTGGATCCCAGCTCAAGTGCCTCACTTTGAAGCTCAACAATTGTGGCCCTGATTTATTCCGTGTGTTGGATGATTGCAAATGTCAGATAGAGCACCTCGATATCAATTTAGAATTGCAGCAAAATACGCTTCCCGATGCAGTCTTGCGTTCGAATCAAGTCAAGTATATTCGTACGCTTAAACTGAAAGAGGCCTTGTCGGGCTTGGAGTGGCTAAAAGAGTTGACAGCACTGTGTGAATTAACATTGAAAGGGTCTCCTGGTTTGCATGTAAACAAACTACTCGACATTTGTGGCAACACCTTGGAAACCCTGCTTATTTCAAGCAGCCATGGCATCATTATTGAATATGGCCATTCTCGTGTTTATCCTTCCATCAAAAAACTAGGGTTTTTTTACCAATCATTACCTCACCGAATGGACCACTTTATATCAAAGGCATTTCCAAATTTACGCAATTTAAGTCTGATCCATTGTGGATTAACAACCTTCAACTTGGCCAATCATAGCCTTTCTTTTTTGGAAATAGCTGAAGGTGTTTTATTCAAGGATACTTTTTTGCTGCTCATCACAGACAAGAAGAGTAAATTGTTTACCGCAAAACAGTACTATTCGCATTATCAGCATTTAAAACAACAGAATATAAAGGACATCCCCGCCTATTTAAATGCAAAGTCAACTGTTATTTATAAAGTGGATGAAAATACACCAATACCCACTGTGGTGTTTCAATGTGCTCATGTAAACACACTTTATGTTTTACGCTAAGCGTTTGTAAAGGGGACTTACAATGAATGCAAGGTGTCATGTTACTTGATTGCAAAATAATAGATTATCCATATCAGCCTGATCTTCAGGGTCCAACTTTAAAGTGAATATATTATCTTTATTAGTATTATTAGTATCATTATTATTGTTTATTTGCTTGTTCAATCATTGTTAAATGATATATTTATATATTATATATTAAGATTTATATGATTTATCAACTCATTTTCAATCATAATCCTCCTCTTTTTCTCTGTTCTTCCGCCATCTTTTTAAACATGGCCATTGTTGCATCTTCCT
>VCJC01000917.1:10237-24015 GCA_024140195.1 Backusella luteola
TTTGCAAAACCAGAACCGGATAGACAGCAGTTTGCATTTTAAATTTAAAAAAAAAAGTCAATCATAATTCCCAACACTATTTTCAAAATACACAAAATACTTTTAATATGGCTGCTATTAACGTAAGACGTGATGTCGAGGACTCTTTTTACCGTTACAAGATGCCTAGACTTCTCGCAAAGGTAAGAACAGCAATAACAATAAAAACATCCTCCCTTGAGCTCATCTTGTCAATAATAGGTCGAAGGTAGAGGTAACGGCATCAAGACTGTTATCCCAAACATGGCTGAAATTGCCCGTGCTTTGTCACGTCCTCCTTCTTGTAAGTTGCTGCGGTGCTTGTTGTTGCACACGGCTTACTAATAATAATTTGCTTATTTCAGATCCCACCAAGTTCTTTGGCTGTGAACTTGGTACCCAAGTCAAGTGTGATGATAAGAATGAACGTTATATTGTCAATGGCGACCATTCCGCTCAAAAGCTCCAGGAAACACTTGATGGCTTCATTACAAAGTTTGTCTTGTGCCAATCTTGTAAAAACCCAGAAACCGATATTGTAGGCTTTTTATTTTTATTTTCTAATTTTACCGCAGCAGACTAACTGATTACAACAATGCAGATCATCAAGAATGACCAGATTGAGATGGACTGTAAGGCCTGTGGCGCCAGAAACAAGGCCGATATGCGTCACAAACTATCAGCCTTCATCATAAAGAACCCCCCTGCCACAGCCTCCAAGAACGTCCGCAAGCAGCGCAAGGCGGCCACTGCACAGGCCAATGGCACAGACGAAAATGGCATGCCCGATGCGCCCGTGACCGAAGAGGCCGATGGCAATGGCTCTGACGACGACATTATTTCCCAACGCATCCAAAAGCAAGCCGCTGGCCTCAACATGGAAAGTAAGTTGGCTTTGGAAGATTGGTCTGAAGATACCAGCGACGCCGCAGTCGCCAGGCGCATGAAGGAGCTTTCCGTTAAGGGCGTAGGTGCTTTTGAGGATGACGATGACGAGGGTGCTGACAAATACGAGTCTTTCGGAGTCTGGTTAAGCACCGAAAAGGAACCTTCCGATGAAGCCATCATCGAAAAGGCCACCGAATTGGGCGTCTTTGGCAAATACAAAGCCTGCCAAGTCTTGGTCCAATGCATCTTCAACGAAACTATCATTACCCAAATTCCCAAGCGCAGTGCTTTACTTGAAAAGTTTGTCACCGATGAAAAGCATCAAAAGGCTACTTTAGGCGGCATTGAACGTCTTGTTGGTAACGACTACAAGGATGCCTTGTTGAAGAAGGTGCCCACCATTTTGATGAAGCTCTATGATTTGGATATTATTGAAGACGACGTATTCCTTAAATGGGGCGAGAAGCCTTCCAAGCGTTATGTTGATCGTGACATCTCAAAGGAAATCAAGAAGGCTGCTGTTCCCTTCTTGGATTGGGTGGAGAATGCTGAGGAAGAGGATTCTGATGAAGAGTCTGACTGATTGATCTGTGGATAGTAATAATAGGATATTATATAAAATATCAAGAATAAAGCACATAATTTCTACAAATAAATGGGTTGTCTCTATTGTAGTCACTATATAAAGTAAAGTATCCAAATCAAGTATTTACGCCGACTTGATATTGTAGCTTGCTTCTATTGATAAATGATATCATATTTAGTTGATATACAAATGCTCATTCAAGAAAAAGGTGTCTTTTTTACTTTGCAAACAATATTCAGTAAGCTTTTTCAAATGCAGTTTCTTCTATATCGTATTTAACCGTGGGGCATTCCTTTTTTTCCAAAGAAAAGCGTTAAGGGGCTCATATTAAATGCTATTCTGAAAAGAAAAAAAGAAGAGAGAAAAGAGACGTATTTTGTGATGATGATTCCTAATAGAGTGTCTCATTGGATAATGCTTTCTATTTATAGAATATGAATTTATAGATGAAAGCAATCAATATTAAAATGCCTTGTTATTTACCTCTCTATTATTAAATGAATAAATAAATAAATAAATAAATAGAATGGAAAAAGGAAGCATTGTTTTCCAAAACAAAGAAAAGGATAAAATGAATAAACAATCAATACCTGGATCGTTGACGAGAAAGGGAGAGAGAGGGGGAGGAGGACCTTGCTTAATTACTAAAATTGAAAGTTGTTTTTAGTCATGACTTATGTATATTCAGGTTAGCATCCGATTGACCCAAATGGTTCTATGCGTGGATCATCGCTTCGAATGGATAATGTATTTGAGTCCAGGTATTTTATGCATCATCTTGTGTTGTATAAAGGTAAAGTGAATGAGTGATTTACAATAAAAATAGCAGCAAAGTGTGTGTATGTGGGCATATATTTAAATATAGATTTAATCTATTTTTTTTTTTATTTCTCGGATAATTTATATTTATAAACAAAAAGTCATCAGTATTCGTATTACATCCAGGTACAGATTAAACAAAAGAAGCCATAAATAGAGTGGCAAAGAGGAGTGTATGGTGTGGCAAGGAGTAGAACAGGAGTTTGAAAAGGGAGTGTAGTGACTCGAGTATAGTATCACTCAACATTTTAAACAACACAAAAAATAAAGATCAAGAACTCTTGCAAGGCATTGCAGCTTACATACATTTGTTAGCTTGTCTTGTAGCAGTATATAACAGGAGAGACTTGTTGGACTTCATCTTAATCTGGTGCCTAACCGCATATATTAATTAGATTCTATTCAGTCTCAATTCTTTCACCTCTTCATCATCTATTTATTACTTGCAAAATAAAATGGGTATTTTAAGCTTCACCAGAAAGTTCCGTAAACAAGGGCAAAGATTACCTTTTGCTCTGGAAGAGCACCTCCCTTCCCGGGAAGCTCATAATGTTCCCCTTCAAAAAACAAAGGAACCCCCACGAAATTACTTTGAACCATCCACTCGACGAAAATCAGAAACTAGTTTATTGGACGATATCATGAAAGAGCTTGGCACAAAAGATCAACCAAGAGGTAGAGAAATAGTCATCTATATCCAAATAGTCTAGAAAGCGAAATGTATATATAACCTTTTCCCTTCTTTTTTCTTTTTTTTTTTATGTGATAGTTTCTAGAGAAAAATCGAGACAATCATTTCAACCACTTTTGAAATTTGATGACGCGGAAACATACAACCCTGCAGTAACACCTTCTGAGCAATATGCAGAAATCAACCCTTCAACACCTACTTCTCAAGCAAGACTTAAACCCCTGATAAATTTTGCCAATGAACAATCAGATATGGCGGCTACTAGAAAACGTGATACAATACTTCATTCTGATGACACGAATTCGAGCTCTTTAGATGCAGATGATGATGAACCAATTCTTTCTAAACCACGCCAAATAAAACGACACTCCATTGCTGATATTATACAATCACATCAATATCTACAACCACAGAAACCACAGCAGCAGAAACCACAGCAACAGAAACCACAACAGCCTCAACAATTACATCAACCACAACAACCTCAGCAGTCGCCACAGATCCAACAGGCTCAATTACCTCAGCAACCCCAACAGGCAGTTTCATTTATGAAATTAAAACCACCTGCTAAAGCTCATAGCAGAAACTTGATGGATCGAATGAAGGAAAGACATAGACAGGAAGCTCGTATGTCTCTTCAAGCGATACCCTTTACTGACTCACCAATGCAGCAGGCACGTTCTCATCCTCTTAGTTCACCTTCAATGCCAATCATCTATAACCCTATGAATGAAATACAGCAGCCACCAAAACAAGCTAGTACACTTATTCAATCGCCCTCTTTCACTCCATATTCTCCTCCTCTTCCGCCACAAACACACATGGTTCGTTCAGCATCATTTGCCACGGATATCTATGGCGCAAACAATTATCCGCCCATGGCAATGCCTATCCAGGTAATACATATTATTATATTTCACTTTAAACAAAACTAACTTTATTTTATTTTATTTTATTTTATTTTATTTTTAGTCACAAGCTGATGTCAATTTCCGTCCTGTGTCTAATTCATCCTACAATTTTATGCGTACACCTTCTCATTCGCAAATGAATTTAAGAGCTAGCTATCAGCAAGCACCTATCTATATCCCATCATTACAGCCTGAGAATACATTTATAGAAGATCCAATTCAGCATGAACAAAGATACATGCATCGTTCCAATTCTGCTCATCTTCTCTCTAGCCAAGTTCATCCTTTACAGCGTTCTTCAGAAACAATGCAGCATAAACAAGAAAATGTTAAACCAGTAGAAGCACCATCACCAGTTGTAGAGAAGCCAAAGCCTAAAGCAACTGCAATGAAAAAGCCTCTCTATGAACAACGGGCTATTTCTCCTGAGCCACAACAACAACAACAGCAACAACAACAGCAGCATCACCATCATCATCACCATCATCATAAAGAATACATAGAACCTACTTGCTCGCCCCGATCATTCATAGCCAAGTGTGCTTCTCATACAGATATACCAAATACACCTCCTCCCGAGTCACATTCACGCCATTCAGTCGAGACTACAATGAAAGAAGACGAAGATTTGCCTCCTTCACCTGCTTCCATTCATTCTAACCTTCTGCCTAATGACGTCGAAAACGTCGCTGAGACAAAAGAAACTTCTAGTATTCAGAACAATCAAAAACCTACACCTGAAAGTTCAATTGATGAATTTAAAGAAAAGGCAGAAGTTTCGACAACATCAACAATTGACCAAGAGGATAGCCAGCAAGAGCAAGAAACACTCAAAAATAAGGCAGATAATCAGTCTGAAGCAGAAACTGTGGCAGCTTCGGAAATATCAAAGAAGAGTACAGACTTGGCTACACAAGATGAATATGTCAAAGAATCCAAGACAGGAATATCTCGCATGTTTCAACTTCCAAGTAAACTAAAGCAAGAACTTTTAAGTGTACAAATGAGGAGAACATCTTACTCTGTCCCTGATCTTACTGCATTTACAAAGCAGGACGATGATAGTTCTGCTACTCTTACTGCTACTCACTGGAGCGAAATCGAGTCCAATGTACCACCAAAGAAGGTGGAGAACACTGAAATTAAAACCCATACTAACGAGCAGACGAAATCCGTTCAAACAGAGCGAGAGGGGAAACCCCAACAATTGCATTCGAGAGAATCGATGCACAGAATAATGACTCCTTCAGTATCTAGAATGGATTTACAAAACTGCTGTCCACCTGTATCATGCTGCCAAAGAAGTTATGGTTGCCACAATGGCTCAGATCACCACTATTTATATGCTTCACAGAACCATGGTTGCTGTTCACACAAGCACTCAAACCATTCGTCAAGCTGCTCCAACAACGGTCACCACAAAACAAGAAGCTGTATGAAAAAGTCAACCTCGATCTGCTCTGCTATGAAACTAGACCATCACTCCATGATGTCACATTCACCAAGTCAACAGCATTTACATGGTCATCATTGCAGCAAGAAACGCAATAAGCACAGACACAGCAGCGATCGCCACGAGTCAAGTCACCGCCTTCACTGCTCCCATTCCAGATACAGACTGGACGAAAGCAACTATTTGGACGATGCAGGAGGATATTAAGCTGGTGTTTATTATATAAATTGTACCTTTTTTATTTTCATAATATATAAATTTTATTTCATAAATAAACTTCTGTTGTCGTTTATATTTTATTTTGCTGTTCGTGTTACAATGAAGAGCATATGTTTTTTTTCCCTTGGTCAAAATTAAATCAAGACAGCTCCTAGTAAATAGATGCCATCGTCTCATATAAAAGGGCTCATTTTAGGTTATGGTCGTGAGACTTATTTTCATTGTTTGATTTGGAGATCCACTTTGATTGATTGTTGCTCTCCCTAAAAGATATTGTTATTTAAAAACCATGTGATTTCATTTTTTTTATCCTCTTTCTCGTTCTTTTATTTTCTATTATTTATCAGCTTTAAAATGAAATACAAACCAAGCTTCTTTACCCAAAGGAATGACATCATCTACCTTAAAGCACTGTAAGTATAATCAAGCGTGAGTTAAAGTAATAGACAGTTAATAATCAATATGATCATCATTTATAGTGAAAATTGCAGTCGTCGTAAATATATTTCAAATGGGTACGTTTCAAAATAGCATCTATCCTATTCCTTGCAGAGAACATAAGAACTCATTATGCAAGAAAAATATCATTGTATCAAACTATTGCAAAACAAGGTATCGAAGCTTTAATGCTGGTATATATTTTTTTTCTTGGAATAGTCACCCAATTGTATTGGTGCAATTATGCGAAAGTTTAGCAACAAAATATGCATGAAGCTTGAGTTTGCTTGAAAAATACCTCGTCTCTCGTTCATGCTTATGGCACCATTAATGTCACTGGTCATCCTGCTTGCGACACAGACAGTGTTCACACCTTTTACTTTGAACAGCTGGCTTTTACCTTGACGCGACTTTTACATCGTCACCCTCTTTTGTTAGTTGTCATAAGAGACATTAATTCCTCCATTTATCAAGCGTAGATTCTGCTAAAGTCATTAGGGTTGGTTCTGTCGGTGAAAGACGTGAAAATACCATTCACACAAAAACATCCATCGACTTCTTTGGTGCATTTACATCATTACCGGCAATAGCACAATCTGCTGTTTTATCTACACTGTACATCATGCTATCTCTGATGGTACGGGTTTGCCGTTACTGCTCTCACTCCAGATACAGAGATGGACAAAAGTCATTTATTGGAAAATGCAGGAGGATATTAAGTCGGCGTTTTTATATAAATTGTACCTTTTTATTTCATAAATAAGGTCTGTTGTTGAAAGGAAGTTTACATTTTTATTTTGTGTTTTATTTTGGTTAAAACCCACTTGTGATCTGCCATAAATGACAATAACAATACCAATTGGGCTTTGGTACTATTTTTATCACATGTACAACACTCGTACAAGAATTATAGGGTTGACATGGCTCCAATGTGTTTCTTTGTTTTTGTCACACCATGAACTGGGTTATTTTTGTTCATTATTTTCTTTTGTAGATAATGTTTTCTCTCCTTTCTCTTTTTATTAATATATTTCTCTCTCTCTCTCTCTCTCTCTCTTTATTATCTTCTTTTTTCTTTTTTCCTTTTCCTTTTCCTTTTTTTTTTTTGATATAAACAAACTTCCTTTGTGATGGGTAAAGCAAAGAAATCGGCACAGGAGAACCTGTCCGATCTTGCCAGTCTATCTAGTCCAAGCTCAGATAAAATTGCAACTTGTCTGCGTTCACGTTACGATACATTTAATATTTACACCAATATTGGTTCTCGACATCTTGTGGTTGTAAACCCACTCAAAGAATTAAGTTTAAACGATGATCAAACAAGTTTAGAGTATGTCGCTGCTTATAAGGATCCTTCCGGAAAAGATCGGATCGCACTCGACACCCATATATTTGATCTTGTTAACCGCGTTTACTCTCACATGCGAAGAACTGGAAGTGATCAAAACATTGTTCTCAGGTAATACTTCCCCTATCAATCTAATATAAAAAGAAAGTCAATTAATTTTTTTTATTATTGCTCTACTCCGCTATACTATTTTGTACAAAAGGGGCGAATCCGGTAGTGGCAAGTCCGAGACCCGCAAATTAACCGTCCGACATCTTGTACGACTGAGCAGTCATCGCAAGGAGTCAAAAGTCCAGATACAGATAATGGAATCACAAAAAGTGCTGGAAGCATTCGGAAGTTGTCAACTAAGTAGCAGCACATCTGGCTCTCGTTTCGGTTATTATGGAGAAGTCCAGTTTAATGAGCGTGGTCGTATGATTGGTTGCAAGAACCTGCACTACTTTTTGGAAAAATCGCGTGTGACAGGTGATAGATCCAACTCCTCCTCGAATGAGGGTAACTTTCATGTTTTTTATTATTTATTAGCCGGCGTGTCACCAGAAGAACGCGCTGCTTTACAACTGCCCTCTTCAGATCCATCCCATTACACATACCTTTCCAAGTACAAGAGACATTCCGCATCCACTGATGCAGCCGCCTTTAACCAATTAAAGGCATCCCTCAAGTCTTCAGGATTCCGCAAAGAGCACATTGCAAGAATGATTCAACTTTTAGCAGCAATTTTACATTTGGGAAACATCATCTTTGTGGACCCTACCGGAACTGGTACCCAGGAAGCTGCTTATGTCAAAAACACAGATCAACTTGAAGCAGCTGCTGATTTACTCGGCTTGGATCCACACGCTTTAGAGAACGTTCTCACTTTCAAGACAACCATGATCCGAAAAGATATCACAACACTTATTTTGAATTCGGAACAAGCTAGACTTCAGTGTAACGAGCTCTGCCAGGTTTTGTACTCATTATTGTTTTCATGGATGGTGGAACATATCAATCGCAAGACATGTGTGGAAGATTTTAACAGTTTTATCGGTCTGCTGGATTTTCCAGGTTTACAAACTGGCTCCTTGGCTGGCTTTGAACAACTTTGTGTAAATTTCGCAAACGAACAAATTCAGCAGTATGTCGATCATTACCTGTTTGAGATGGAAATCGGCCAGTTCCAATCAGAGGGAATCAATACACCCGATATCCATATTGAAAATTCAGCCATGAACCTGTTCACTCGACCAAAGGGTATCTGTGATTTAGTAAACAGCATGTCTGATGCTACTCGCTCAGGAAAACGCAGCTATAATGATAGCAATGTAATGGATTCTTTGGTGAAATTCAACTCCACTCATCCTTCATTTAAACTCAAAACAGCTGATACGGGTGCCCGTCATTTTTGTGTTCAACATTTTAGCGCTCCTGTGGAATACAAGACAGATGGCTTTATTTCTGAAAACAATGGTCAAATATCTGTTGACTTTGTTTCCCTGTTCCGCGGCGGTATGGATATTCAGCCTTCTTGGAATGCGTTTGTTGTCGATTTGTTTGCAGATGCCAATATTCAAGTAGAAAACCATCCTAAACATAACAGTGCCATTGTTGGTGCCCAACAGTCTGCCAAGCCCATGCGTGCTCCTTCTCAGCGCCGCTCCACTCGTAGAAAGGCTGGTACTACTGAAAAAACTAAAACCGAGTCAGGTAGCACCAAACCCACAGCCGTGCTAAATCAACTTCAAGCTGCTCTTGATGAACTGGTTCAATCATTCGAAGAAGCTAAACTATGGGTTATTTACTGTATTGCTCCTAGACCAGCCAATAGCAAGAGTAACTCTGGCGCCGACGCAAAGTACATTGCAGCCCAAATCGAAGCTTTCCATATACCCTCCATTTTACAACTACCATCGATTCGCTACATTGAATCATTTAATCACCAAGACTTTTTAGAACGATACCATATGCTTTTTGACCAATTAGATACATCTCGCTTACTTAGATCTCAATGCGAGATGGCAGCCGGTATTATGGGTTGGGGTGCTTCTCAAATGTATACAACCCAAAATAAGGTATTTTTTATTTTTTTTATTTAACTTTTTTCGGGAGTAGTTTCATGGTATTAATGTTTTATTTTTAGGTATTTTTAAGTGGTGATATTTGGCGTGAATTGGAAAACCAGTTACGTTCATTTGAAAAAGTGGAGCAGCGACAGGCTAAAGATAACGCACAAGCAGAAAGCAAAAATGACACTGAGAGTGTCACTGAAAGTCACCCTTTTGCTGCCACTGCTGCTGCCGCCGGTTTACCCTTACCAACTATGCATAATTATAATGAAGACCAAGCTTCTTACTACTCTGAGGATGAATCGGGTCAGTACTATGAAAATGAAGGCTCTTACTATGGCTCTGAGTCCCTTGTATACTCAGACTCTAAAGGTGATAACAATGTGGGACTAGTGGGTCTTCAGAAACCTGCACCTGTGCAAGAAAACCTTGATGAATCAGTTGAAGATGAAACCAAAATGACAGGAGGTCGTAAACGCTGGTTATTCTTTGTTTATTTTTGTACCTGGTGGATTCCGTCTAAATTTATGGTGTGGTGTGGTCGTATGAAGCGAAAGGACGTACGTGTTGCTTGGCGTGAAAAAGTGACACTCTGTATGCTTATATTTTTGATGTGTGCATTTGTCATCTGGTTCTTGATTTTCTTCAGTGAAGCCATCTGTCCAAAGCAGAATGTGTTTTCTCAATCAGAATTACAAAACCACAATGAAGATTCGGATAAAAAATATGTTGCTATTCGTGGCGAAGTGTTTGATATTGGTAGTTTTGCACCCCATCATTATCCTCAAAACCTAATTCCTCAAAGCTCTGTTTTGTCTTATGCTGGTCAAGATGTCACCAACCTCTTCCCCCTCCAAGTCTCTGCTCTTTGTGAAGGTACTACTGGTGAAGTCTCCCCTTATGTATCTTTTGACTACAATATCAACTTGACGGATACCAATGGAAATTACCATGATTTCAGATATTCATCTGAGAACTACAATGCCAACTGGTACTACGATCAAATGACTTTATTGCGTAAAAACTACAAAGTGGGTAACCTTGGTTTTGAAAGTAAGGCAATCTCTGATCAAGCTAAATCTGCAACTTTGATCAATGGGCAAAAATTACTTCGTATTTGGGGTGTTATTGATGGCCGTATCTATGATCTTACATCGTACAGTCAAGGTGGTAGATATGCTCGCGGTCCTCCTGGTGAAGCAGTACCAACTGGTATCGACACAAATTTCATGTCACAACAGGTGGTTGATTTATTCATGCAAAAAGCAGGTTCTGATATTACAAAAGATTTTAATGCACTGGACATTGATCCCGTTGTGAAACAACGTCAGCTGGTATGTCTTCGAAACCTGTTTTACGCTGGCGAACTCGATACCCGTAATTCACCAAAATGTCAGTTCTCCACTTATCTACTGTTGATCATTACCTGTTTTCTTGCCTCTGTTATTGTGTTCAAGTTTATTGCTGCTGTTCGTTTTGGCTCTACGCCTGCACCAGAAGAACATGATAAATTTGCCATTTGCCAAGTTACATGTTATACTGAAGACGAAGAATCACTCAAGAAGACCATTGATTCTATCGCCACATTACATTATGATGATAAGCGCAAGCTCTTGTTTATTGTTTGTGATGGTATGATTGTTGGTAGTGGTAATGACTTGCCTACGCCTCGTATTGTTCTTAATATTCTTGGTGTTGATCCTCAAGTTGACCCTGAAGCATTGTCATTCGTTTCTGTTGGTGATGGAATGAAGCAGCATAATACAGGAAAGATTTACTCTGGATTGTACGAAGTTGCTGGACATGTTGTACCTTATATCGTTGTTGTCAAATGTGGTAATCCACACGAGCGTCAAAAGCCTGGTAATCGTGGAAAGCGTGACTCCCAATTGATCTTGATGCAGTTCCTTAATCGTGTTCACTATGATGGTCCTATGAATCCACTTCAACTTGAAATATATCATCAGATGAAGAACGTTATTGGTGTAAGCCCTGATATGTATGACTTTGTTCTAATGGTAGATGCTGATACAGAGGTTATGCGCGACGGATTAAACTACTTAGTATCAAGTGCCGTACATGATTCGAAAATTATTGGTATTTGTGGTGAAACGACATTGGCTAATGAGAAGGATTCATGGGTGACAATGATTCAAGTTTACGAATACTTCATCTCTCACCATATGATCAAATCTTTTGAATCACTTTTCTCCACTGTAAGTTGTCTTCCTGGCTGTTTCACAATGTACCGTATCCGTACTGTTGATCGTAAGCGTGCTCTGTTCATGAGTAACGAAATCATTGCTGACTATAGTGTCAATGTTGTTGATACCTTGCACAAAAAGAATTTGCTTCATCTTGGTGAAGATCGCTATTTGACCACATTGCTTCTGAAGCACTTCCCCAACTTCAAAACTAAATTCACGCCTCATGCCCAATGTAAAACTAATGCACCTGATATGTGGAGCGTCTTGGTGTCTCAGAGACGTCGTTGGATTAACTCAACCATTCATAACCTTGGTGAACTTGTGTTCCTTCCTCGTCTTTGTGGTTTCTGCTGCTTCTCTATGCGTTTTGTCGTATTGCTTGATCTGGTCAGTACCTTGGTTATGCCTGCTATTTTAGCATACTTGGGTTATCTAATTTACACTTTGGCAACACTAACTGAAGATGACAGCGTTCCAATCATCTCTATTTGTACAATTGCTGGTACATATGTTCTCCAAGCCCTTTTGTTCGCAATGAAGGGAAGATGGGAATTCATTGGTTGGATGCTTGTTTCTATCTTGGCTATTCCTATATTTTCTTTTTATGTGCCAATATATTCGTACTGGAATTTCGATGACTTCTCTTGGGGTAATACGCGTGTGGTGGTAGGAGATGGTGGTAAAAAGATTGCAGTCGCTGTCGACGAAGGCAAATTCGATCCCAAATCCATTCCTACTATGAAATGGTCAGAATACGAACGTGCGGTACTCTCGGAAGAAAACTGGAGCGACAATATGTCACAAGGTAGCAGCAGTGGATATACTTATAATAGCCGTAGCAACCGTATGCCAACCCCTAGCCATGCTCCTTCAATGTACGGAATGGGTACGATGGGTGGAGATAATATGAGTGTATACTCAGGCATGGTACAAAACTCTCGCCCAATTACTCCTCAAAATGTTAGCATGATGTTTGACAGAAATAGCGTAGCAATGCCATCCTCGGCCTCACTCCCAATGATGAATTACGCTAATAGTACACAAATGATGCCCATGCAGTCCAGCCGTTCAATGGCCTCTTTTGCACCACAAAAGACTCAATCATTTATCAGCCAATCTGGTCAATTTATCCCAATGCAACAACAGCAACAATCCAATCAGTTTGTAAATAGCAGTAATCACTCACTCATGATGGACGGATTCAATACAGGTGATGGACCTCGTAACGAAGAAATTTTAACTGAAGTCCAACGTATTTTGAGTACAGCTGATTTGACAAAGATCACAAAGAAGCAAGTTAGAGAAGAGCTTCAAAATCTGTTTGGTGTTTCCATGGCAAGCCGTAAAGACTATATCAATGCTTGTATTGAAAACGTTTTGCAAAACCGTGCTTAAATTTATAGACATTTTCTTACTTTTTTTTAAAAAAATCGCATACCCCATTTATTTCTATTAATGTTTTTTAATTCAATTTTTACCAGAAAAATAAAGTGTAAAATACTTCATTCTTAACATAATTAGAAACTTGTGTTATTTTCATAAATGCGTGTATGTCAATATGTAATTGGGCCCTTGAAATCATCAGAGTCGCAATTAAAAAAAACTTTTTTATGCATCTATCTGATTTTAAGTAAACAGAAGAATATCTGATATTGATTAAGATAAGCAATGATGTTCTAAAAGAGCATTCTCGGGCATTAAATTATTATGCGGCTGAATAAGTGATAAAAGCGCTCAATCGGGCAATGATCTTTTATCTAAAAAAACTTTCATGGGCTGAATAGTCGAATGTTTTCTCGGGCTTTATGAGTGTAGCAAAGTTCCGAGGTCATAATAAGCTAGACAGTATTAGCAATAATTTTGATATGTCCACAACCAGTACTAAGAAATGCATCAGTGAATATTGGCTCCAAAGTATCAGAGTAGTATTCTAGTGACCCTGACAATCTCACCCCCTCTTTTGTTGCAATAATCATTTATTTCAGGAGGGTGATAAATACCAAGTAACTTTAGAGGCTGAGTTAAAAGAAACGAAGCCATACATTATTTATTAGAACTATTTTGGTTTGTAGTACACATGCATAAATATGTATCAATTTTTGAAATCACAAGAATCACAGCTTGGGTCACAAAAGTCCGGTAATAAAAA
>VCJC01000918.1:2566-23591 GCA_024140195.1 Backusella luteola
CTGGCTTATCAATGACAAGGTCGTAATTGGAATGCTGAATACTCGGCCTTTCAACAAAGCAACCCAGGCTATACCCAAAACGAAAAGGATATGTTTGAGCAAGCATTCGAGCAAGCAAAACAAAACACCCAGCAAGTCAACTGGGAGCAAGAATTTGCAGCACAAGAGTCATGGGCTACCGAGTTCCAGGAAGAGCAAAAGGAAGAGCAGGCCAAGGAGACCTTTGTTGACAATGGCGATTTGGCACGAACAGCAGCCATGCTTCTCGATTCCGTGGATGTGCAAGCCAACCCAAAGTTCAAGAACTCGCAGTTTATGGATCTCATGAGAAAATTACGTGATAGTGAGGTAACCATTGAAGGTGACAAGATGGTAGAGACAAAGGGTAAATCGTGGGCCTCTGAGTTTGAGGGCTCATCACAGACAAAGGATTGGACAAGCGAGTTTGTACAGAACGCGGGTAATGCGACAAGCGGCAACATGTGGTCAAATGAATTTGCACAAAAGGCCGAGCGAGGATGGACAGAGGACTGGTCTGCCGAGTTTAACAACCAGGCGAGCACAAGCGAGGCTCAGATGCATGAGCTCTTTGGAAAGGGTAGCGAGATGGATGACTGGGTACAGCAGTACAACAAAAACATTGCACATCTCAAAACTGCCCAGGACCGTGAATGGGATGATATGCAAAAGGACTGGGAACGTTTCAAGCCTGAGCAGGGTCTTGGCTATCGCGCCACCAACCCCAACTATGATACCTACAACTTTACTGTCAATAACCCCTACCTGTTGAACCCAGAGGCCATTGACGGCACCTCCCACAACACACTCTCGGATGCCATCCTGGCACTCGAAGCCAAGGCACAGTTACAAACAAACGATGCCAGTGCCTGGCAACAGCTTGGTATGAGACAGCAGGAGAACGAGCGCGATGATGCCGCTATCAGTGCATTGCGTCAGGCCGTCAAGATGAACCCCAACTCGCTGGAGAGCTGGCTTGCCCTGGCAGTGAGCTACACCAACGAAAACTGCAGAGCCGACGCCTACGATGCATTGGAGGAATGGATTGCTCACAATGACAAGTACAACCAGTTGTTGAATGTCACCAAGGGCAAGATGACTGTCTCGGATCGCCATGCTTACATCACCGATTTGTTTATTCAGGCTGCAAGAAACTCGCCTGGTGCTGAAATGGATGCCGATGTACAGGTCGGTCTTGGTGTCTTGTTCAATATGTCGGAGGAGTATGAAAAGGCAATTGATTGCTTTAAATCTGCATTGGGTAGCAGACCTCAGGTAAAGCAAAAAAGGGATACAAGGGGGGATCTGGTTGTCTCATACCAATTCTATATAGGATTATTTGCTTTGGAATAAATTGGGTGCCACTTTGGCAAATTCCCGAGACGCACCTAGTGCCATCAATGCTTATTTCAACGCGCTCGAAATCAACCCAGCCTATGTTCGTGCCAGATACAATGTCGCCATCAGCTGCATTAACTTGGGACAGCAGCAAGAAGCTGCCGAGCATCTCTTGACAGCATTGGCCCTTCAGCAGGCAAATAGTAACGGTGTGTCTACCATGATTGACGATCAAGGAAATACCGTAAATGTACCTGGTGGAATGAGTGATAATATTTGGGGAACACTTCGCGTGCTCATGTTGAAGTAAGTGTATTATTAGTGATATGTCTTGAATAGAGGTAACTTATAATAATAAACACTTTATAATAGCATGAACCGACCTGATCTTGCAAAACAGTGCGATCAGCATAATATCAATGGATTCCGTTCAGAATTCGACTTTTAATAATAGTAATAATAATAATAGAATGCCCATTTATTTATCTCTTTCATCATTTCCTTTCCTTCTCGCTATATAAATAATAGTAATAAAAAAAAAGCAACTTATTTCGTGTATGTATTCCTTTATATATATTGGACTATTAAGAAGCGTGTTTTTATTTATTTATTTATTTTATCAAATGGCTTTATTATTATTATCCTTCATATACATATAAACACACTATTATTAAAGTAAAAAAAAGACAAATATGCATTACATTCAAAGTTTCTTTCTGCGCAACATGTATATACAGGAATTAAACTATGGAAATACGTCAAATTGCTTTTCCACGTTAAAAGAACCGGCACAAATCTTAAAGAACTTGATTGATTTACAAAGCAAACGAATAAAGAACAACTCGCGATTATACGTTTTAGCGAATTCATCTGGGGGCAGATATTGGAGGCTGGGTGAGTTGGCATCCATCTGCAAGTAGATGGATCGGCTGTTTGGCAGTATCAAGTCAAAGTAGATTTGCTGAGATGGCAATATTGGCCCTTTTCCGAGGATAGCAAGGTTTTCAATCGCGGAATACCGAAAGTCGAAGCAATAGGATCCATCATCTTGACGGAGGGACTCAAAGGTGCATTCAACAAAAGTAATTCTCTTCAAGTTGGGCAATCGCCATGACATATCGAGCAGAATGGGTCCAACACGACATTTATCCAGTACCAATTCTTGGATTGTTGTCGATGACTGTCTTTTATTTTTATTGCACGCGAAAAGCGAGTAGCAAACAAGCTCCAGCCTTATCAGTTTATCACAATAGCGAAACACACAATCATCAAGAAAGTAGCCATTTGTAGCTGTATTCGGCCACGCGTATGTCAAATGACTGGCATCAAATTTCATAACCAAGGTTGATAGGTATCCACCAACACGTCTAAGCATATTACGGGGCAGATCTAGATACTTTTCATCACTTTCATAATGAGAATAATAGACTGACACCATTTTATGATTGCTATCGTCATTCTTGCCCAATTCAACCACTGCGCGATTATATTCTTCTGTGTAGTTTGATGGATTCAGTCTATCTGGAGTGTATGCAATGGCTAGACTCTTGGGTTCGTCTGGAGACAGCAGCTTGTAATAGACATCGAGAGGGACTTGGGGCTCCTTTATGCAGAACTTTAACTGGTAATGCGATGACGCCGACATGCACAGTTTGAAAAGACGCCTGATCGGCACTATTTTTTTGCTTGGCAAAAGCGGTTCTTTAATCTCAATTTTGATGGCTTCCAAGCATGGATACTTCTTGCTCAAGTAATCAATAGCGACAGAATCAAGATTTTTGAGACGAATAGCGATGGATTCCATTTTCTTATTGGTTGGCACCCTGCGTTTGAAGTGTTCCGCGCTTAGGCTCCGAAATTTAACCCCACGGTCAAGACACAGATGCTTCAAGTCTGGAAGGTGGCGCGAAACAACATTGAGATGATGGATATTTTTGACGACTCGCTTGTTATCAAAAATCTCCAATGCTTTTAGATTTGGGTAATCCACTGCGATCTGTTTGAATATCTCGTCCTCGAACTTTCCATTGTCGGTAATTGTCAGGTTGGTTAAGCTATGTCTAAAGTGATTTGCACACCGTTGATAAGATGCGTTGTATTTGTGACTATAAGGAATGCATTTGATATTCCTCCAGCAATTACTGCCAACAAGTGACTCCATGTTTTCCCAAAAGAGAGGCGAGTCCGAGTCGCCCGTCAGGTACTCCACGTTACTACAATACGCTGCCAAAAGCTGGAATAGTTCTGGTGCGATAAAGTTGTTTTTGTCTGTCTGGCTAATATCGAGTGCTCGAACAAACTTGGCTGCTATTGCTGAGCTACTGCTCAACTGCCCCTCTAAAAAGAAAAACGCCTTTTGTGGGGATTCAAGCGTTATTGAAGCGTAAAGTATGTGTTGAGCAGGTGCTGACCAAGACTTGCAGACCAACTGACATTGCAACACGTCTTGAAATGGCAGTTGTGTGAATATTTGAAAAAAGTGTCGACTCGAAAGAAACTCCCAGCCACTCATATTGAGCATTGTTCGAACTGTGTCAAAAAAAAAAATCTAAAAAGAAACGAACTTCAAGGAACAAGTTTTCGTGATTTTAATTTATTTTTTTTAAAAAAAAAAGTTACGTTTTTTTTGTTTGAGTTTTTTTTCTTCAAACACTGTTTCAAAGTTCACGATAAGGCAGCTTATAAAAAATAAGATGTAAATGATCAAAACAGATTTACTATCGCACTAATTACAATGGATTATCCATTCATGTATTTAATTAAGAGAGCAACATGATTGGTTAAGGCAGAGACGAATATCTTTTTGGTGAGTTTCAAATTGATTGTTTTTACAAGTGGCGACTTTTTGCCCTCTTTTTCGGCTTTGAGAAATAACAAACGTAGTAGCACACAAAACAAAAAGAGGAAACATTATTAATAGCAACAGTAAATACGGAATAGCAGCAGCAGCAGCAGCAGCGGTATCATATTTTTTTATAAGAAAAGGTATCCTAAACTAAAACCCCAGGTTGTTGTCTCCAATATATTTTTTTAATAAAAGCGATTCTGGTAAAAGAGTTGCCTTTTTGAGACATTTGATGACGCAGAATCATATTAACACTCTCTTTTTTTTTCGGGAAAGGAGAAACCCTTCTTTCATTATTATAATATAATACATTATTATTAGTTGCACTTTGTTGTATACACAAAACAAATGTCTGTTCAGGATAATAACGAACTCATATCATTTGATGATATACCCGCTAGTAACAATAGCAATAAGAGCTTTGATATAAACTCAGAAAGAGATAGCATGCACTCCTTCAACGGTTCAGACGATAAAGACACTGAGCGCACTTCTTTTGACGACCAACTGGAGCAGCAAGAAGAGCAGCAAGAAACAAAGACAACTGAAACAATGGTTGAGCAGGAAAAACAAGTGTCAACTGAACTGAGTCATGACCTAAAAGAAGACAAAGAGGAACAAGCACAAGAACAAGCACAAGAACAAGAAGAGCAAGTGTCGAGTGAACAGAATCTAGAAAACACACTAAGCGACCAAGATGACGATTTTGGAGATTTTGATGATGAAAACAACGATGATGATGACTTTGGTGATTTCGACGATGAATTCACTGGAGCAACCGACGATTTTGGAGATTTTAACGACGAGGCAGAAGCGGCAATAGAACAGCAAGAATACAAACAAGCAGAAAAAGAAGAGAATATACCAAAAACGCCCACTACGGCTGAACTTTACGTAAATATGCATATTGCTTGTAATTAGTTGATTAGTTATTAATTAAGAATACATAGTGCGACGTTTTAAATGGCAGTAATATAAGCAATATAACAACATTTATCGACGGCCATTTAAACGACATTATGAATCCAAATAATACCATACTTTCTTTGGATACAGAGCCAAAGCAAGTACTTTCTACTCAATGCAGGTAAATTCATACAGAATATAGACTTGGTTTCTCTTGCATGCTAAAAACACAATAAAAAAGTCAAGAGCTGTGGGATCGTCTCTCCCGTGACTCTGTGTTTTTCAATCCAGTGACAGGTACAGTGGGACAGTTTCAATGGATTAGGTCGGAAACAAACAAATCCTATTTGAATGCATTGGGTGTTACCATAAACTATGATGAGGTAAATGCCGCCACTGTTACTGTCATATAAACTAAGTTTGTTGTATATAGAAAACAAACTCGTCAGCAAACAGCAACAGCAACAGCAATAGTGCAAGGACAAGTCAAAAGAAACGACACACCACTCTTCCACTAGACACATCAATAGCAAGTAGCAACAGCAAATCCCCGACCACCATGTCGGCACCTTCAACACCCGACGGCACCACATCACACTCGAGATCGGCTTCTGCCACCATATCCGATGGATTGCGGGTCGCAACACAGCATCGAGAAGAAGACAAGGAGGCGAAACGAGAGGCGGAGCAAGAGATGGAGCTGGATATTGATATTGCAAGGGCCTATTGTGAGCTGACAGAAGAAACCATCCGCATCTTCCCCGATGTCAAACTAAACGCAATGGTGGTTGAGCTGGAGCGGCTCCAGAGGCAGGCTGCTGACTACTTGGATTCACTCTTGGATCAGCGCGAGCAGCTGCTGATGGATGCAGAGACATACAATGATCTGATTAGCTGTATTGTGGGTCATGCACAGCGATTACGTGAGCAAAATGCAAGCAAGGATGCAAGTCCTGCCATGGTTCAGAAGAAGAAGACGGGTGGTAAGTTTGGTGGTTTGATGCGCAAAAAGACGGCAAATCCTTCTACTCAGAGTGTTTCAATGGGCGGTGGCGTGGTTGGTGTAAAGCAGCAGCAAGCTGTAAAAAAGCCATTGTCTGTTAATGAAAGTAGACGATCTTTATAATCTGCTTTTTTTTTTTTCTTTTTCTCTCTCTTTTTGCATCTTAATAATACAATATATAATATGCCCGCATGCTTTTTCCGATAATGACAATCTCACCCGTACACTATATTATTATCTTTATTTAGACACATCTATCTCCTACATACTATCTCCTATATTATATATTCTATATTCTATATTTTCTTTTCTTTTCTTTTCTATGTCTTTTTTCTAAGCAATCCTCCCCAAAAGAATAAACGATTTTTATTATTCATTTTGAATGTTTTTTTTCGCGGTTTGAATCAAATGCATCAAACAGCTATTTTAACGGTGAATAAAGTTCAGCATAAAAAACATTCTCACTTGATATCGTTCATTTGCTAATAATAATAATACTCGCACACATGTACGCTAGCTTTCCAAACGAGTTGTTAGAAAAGATACTCGAGAGAGTGCATTATAGAGACTTGACTCAGTGTCAGCTAGTTTGCCAGTCTTGGTACATGATTGCACGGGTTCATTTCTACCGACATGTGATTATGGATCCAAGACGAATCAACCAGTTTATTACCTGCATCGGCTCTCTTCCACGTCCATTTGCACTGCCTAATGCAGGCTCGATTGTTCAAAAAGTGACACTCAAGCATAAACCTAGACACTTTCTATATACACACGACTTTACAAACACCAACGTCGTTCAGCTCGTCAATGCATGTCCTCATCTGGAAGCCATTGACTGTGCCAATTGCGAACAAGCACAGGTCATTATGGATGGATTGCTGTTCACCCATGTTGCGGTTAATCTAAAGCAGCTTCCGAATATTGCGTCCGAATTGGAACAGTACAAGAATTGCGCCTATCGATTTCGGTCGTCGTTGACAACACTCACGCTGCCCAGCAACCACCAATGCCTTGATCTTGGCTTTTTGACGGGCTTTCCCATGCTGAGTGAGCTGGATCTTGGTAAAAATGAGGTTACCAACATTGGCTATTTGGATGCTTTGCTCAATGCCTGTCCTACGTTACAAGAATTGACTTTTCAGTTTGGTAAAATCCCAAGTGAAGACGATACCAATGAAGAGGCAAGCAGTGCTATTGAATTGACTACCGATGGAATGTTCATCGTTCCAACCATTAATAATAGCAACGCTGTGTCGACGCCTAGTTTTACAAAGGAAATATACCCAACGCTTAAACATTTATTTGTAACAACGACCCAAGACAGAATCCCTCAGATATTAATAGACTACATACTCTGTCGATTCACAAAGCTGAAAACACTAGACATGGAGGGCGTTGATATTATTGACACTACACTTGACATGAACAAACCCTTCCAGGCTCTAATCAAGTGCATGGACAATATGGAATCATGCAGTCTACGATTGCGGGGGAACGACTACAACCTGACGACCGAGGTAGCCCAGGCTTACCTCTCCGGGCTATCAGAGGCAGTCGATCAACACCGAATCACCAACATCAAAATCCATAACAATCCCAGACACAGCATTGCCTTTGTCAGCTACTGGACAGGCGTATTTGGGATCCAAAAAAGACGTCATTTCCAAATCCGTCTACCCGATTTCGAAACAGCCAATCAGGAACTCCAATTACGATATGTAAAGCAGTTTAGCGACTTTGTCAATGAATTATCCATCGATTACCAAGGCACCATCTTTTACAAGTATGCGTTGACTCAGCTTTATGACTTGATTCTTCAGCACTGCTTGCACCTGAAAATGCTCAAGATCAACTATGCAGAACTCGATATATCGCAAAACCACGAGCTACAAAACCATGCCGTCACTCGATTGCATCTCTCCAATTCACATATACCACAGGAATGCTTCAAGCAGCTCTCCCATCATTTACCCAACTTGAAACATTTGGTTCTGAATCGTAATTTCCATATGGACGATCCACGCTGTATTCGCATTGATGTGCGATACAGCTGTTTGGAGAATTTGGCGCTGTTGGGCGAATCTTATTTCCCCTGGATTTCCACCTTGTCTCAGCAGACACAACCTATTGAAGAGGTCATTCTATTGGTGGCACAGCAAAACAATAAGCCCACAAAATACTATTATGCTACAGTGCTTAGTATCCACGCAGTCGAGGCGGATGAAGGATTTGCTCAAAGCGTCATCAGTCGTAGAAGGGCCATGGCTATTTATATTTCAGCTAAAAGTATAAAGTCACTTGTATTGGGAACTGCAACTACAAACACGCATATTGACATTGAGTGATTTGTTTGTTACTCACCACCTCCTTATTTATTTTAAAATGCCGCTTGTGGCGGTGCTATTTTACGTTTGAAATAAACAAAAAGATAAACTACCATCAAGAATAATAAAAATGAATGAATAGAAATATAAAAAAGTTGGTTTTGTGGTAATGACAAAAGCCAAGATTTGGTATAAAGTAAGTGGATGGATCATTTGTTTTCTGGAATATAACTTCCATATAAAGCAATTTCTCTTTTTTTTTTTTGTCAAAATAGAAAAGTCTTGGTAAACCAATAACAACCCTCTCTTTCTTTCTTTATTTTTATTTTTAGAATCATGTTTCCTGGTTATAATGGCTATCCCCCTCCACATCAAATGAATATGCCAGGTGGTGGATATCCTCCGCCTTACCCTAATAATGGTTATCCTCCACAAAGCTATCCACCGCAGCAAGGTTTCCCACCACAACCGCCGCCACAAGGTTATCCACCGCAACAAGGCTATCCACCACCTCCTCCCTTTCAACAAGGATATCCAGCCCAAGGCTATCCGCCATCACCACAACAGCAAGGAGGATATCCACCACAGTCAGGTCCCTATCCACCTCCACTTCCTCCACAGAATACCCGCGAAATGCCATTTCAATCAAGTCCACCTGTAAGAATATCCTTATTATTATTATTATTATTCACTTGATGATTAATCAAAGATATACATACATTAGATGCTTCCGCCTAGACCTGATCCGCTTTTCTCGCCAAATGACCCTAATTTAAATTATGCCAATTATCCACAACCACCAAATTCAAGTTTTCATAACCAATCGCCCAATCCAGGTAAAACGGAAAATTGAAAAAGGAAAATCAAGAAACTCATTTTTGTATACTAGTTCCTTATGCCCAACATCAACAACAAGGCCAAAATGACTTTATCATGCACGTGCATCCAACAATGAGAAACATGCCACCACCCAACTTTCAGCTCTCCAACTGTAAGTCAAATATATATCTTGTAAAAAGAAAACTAAATTACTATTAAATAATAATAGGCCAGGGACGTAAAAGAGCATTATTAGTTGGTATCAATTATTTTGGACAATCCGCCGAACTCAAGGGCTGTATCAACGATGTGCATAACATCAAGCACTTTTTGATGAGCATATATCACTTTAGAGAGGAGGACATGGTGATCCTGACAGATGATCAAAGTCACCCCGATAATATACCTACAAAACAAAATATAATAAGGGCAATGATGTGGCTTGTGAGTGATGCTAGACCAAACGATTCGTAAGTTACTAGTATTATAAACTGGTTCTTTTTTTTTATTTTTTTTTTATTTTTACGGCAGAACTAAAAAAAAGGATTCTTTTTTTCTATTATTATAGATTTTTCTTTCATTTTAGTGGACATGGTGGCAGAGTAAGTTGTTATACTTCCTCTCTCTTATGTATTATTTATTTATTTATTTATTTATTAACATATTTATTAAATCATCAGATGAAAGATTATGATGGTGATGAGGATGATGGTTATGACGAAACCATATACCCAGTAGACCACGCCGTTTATGGACAATTAGTAGATGATGTAAGTTACTACCCGCTCTTTTTTTTGACAATAACACTAATATATAAATATAAAAAAAATAAAAATAAAAATAAAAAAGAAAATGCATGACATTATGGTGAAACCACTTCCACCTGGATGCCGTCTCACCGCCATCTTTGACAGCTGTCATTCAGGCACAGCCTTGGATTTACCCTATGTCTACTCCACAAAAGGCGCGGTAAAGGAAAGCAGTATATGGAAGGATGCAGGTAACAGTTTAAAGAACGCTGGTAAGGCATACATCTCGGGTGATCCATCACGAGCCATCTCCAGCGTCATTTCCATGGGCAACAGGTTTTTAAATGGTGGAGGGTTGAGCAGCGGTAATTTACAGGAACGCAATAAGAGAGAAAAGGGATCGCCTGCAGATGTGATTATGTTTTCAGGCTGTAAAGATAGTCAGACATCGGCTGATGCATTCGAAAATGGAACAAGTACAGGTGCAATGAGTTATGCTATTACAAGTAAGTATTGGAGGGGGACGTGTTTATAGCGCATGTTGGATTTTTAACCTTTTACCTTTTTTTTTTTGTAGCTGCCTTGAGAGCAAATCCTAATCAGTCTTACCTCCAGTTATTAAATAGCATTCGAACCATTCTAAGACAGAAATATGATCAACGACCTCAACTTTCTTCGTCACATCCTATCGATATTAACTTATTATTTATGATTTAGTAATAGTAATAATAAAAAGATGATTTTGCTTAATAAAATAAAATGTCGAATTGTTTATCCAATGAATGTGATTGGCTAAAGTAGCGAATTTAAACTGAAAAATCGTTAGTAAGCGAAAATGCTCCATGGCAACTTATTGAAATTAATTTTTGTATGTTCAATATATAAGCATAAACTCTTGTCTTTCTTTCTTTTTTTTTTCTTTTATAAAAACTTGACATCATTATGCCTGGTCCTGCTCTTCTCGAACCCATCAAAGTCGGTAGCCAAGAACTTAAGCACCGAGTTGTTCTTGCACCATTAACCCGAATGAGAGCAGATCGCAGCACGATTCCCAATGACATGATGAAAGATTACTATGCACAGCGTGCCACACCCGGAGGGCTTTTGATCACTGAAGCCACCAACATTTCCCGCACCTCGGGCTCCTATGTCAGAGTCCCAGGTATTTATACCAAAGAACAAATTGCCGCATGGAAAAAGATCACCGATGCAGTCCATGCAAAGGGAGGCATCATCTATCTCCAGTTATGGCACATTGGCCGTGCTGCATTTGCCGCACTCAATCTCAATAAACAGTCTGTCTCGGCATCTGCCATCCCCATTGGTGGAAAGGCTGCCAAAAACCAACTCTACGAAACACCTCGTCCTCTGATGGTGCCTGAAATCAAGAGCATTGTACAGGATTATCGTCAGGCAGCATTGAATGCTGTGGAGGCAGGCTTCGATGGTGTTGAGATTCACTCGGCCAATGGATATCTCTTGGACCAATTCATCAACACATCGAGCAACAGACGTACAGATAATTATGGTGGTTCCATCGAGAACCGCTGTCGATTCTCGCTCGAGGTGGTGGATGCTGTTGTCGATGCCATTGGTGCTGAACGCACTGGCATTCGCTTCTCACCCTGGTCTGGATTCCAGGATATGAAGGACGCCACACCCTATGATACCTGGGGCTATCTCACACAAAAGCTTCAGGATACCCACCCCAGCCTTTCCTTCCTCCATTTTGTCGAACCTCGCAGCAACTTTATGATCAATGGCAATTTGGAGACAGCAGATTCGCTTGATCACTTTAGAAACATCTGGAAGGGCCCCTTTATCAGTGCAGGTGGCTATACTTATGATCGTAAATTGGCCTTTGACACTGCTGAAAAGACAGGCAACCTCATCGCCTTTGGCCGTACCTTTATTGCAAACCCTGATTTGGTGGATCGCTTAAGAAATGAATGGCCCTTGAATCATTATAATAGAAAGACATTTTATGGTGGAAATACAAAAGGATACACTGACTATCCTTCGTACGGGTCCAAGTTGTAGTTTATATTTATTATATTTATTCTTACTTTATAAATACGGTTATTCTACCACATTAGAAAAATAACACTCACGGTATTGACATTTTCATTGTCTTGGTATTTTTATTAAAAATGAAATAAAAAGAAACATAATGAGTTTGGTATGTACAATAATGGTATATTTCTGGTGATTATAGTAAAAGTTCAATTACTGAACAAGTTTTTCAACCTCTTTTTCATCAAGAGGGACAACAGTGGGGAGGAAGCTGTTGACATATTCCTGAAATTTATAAGCTTGAGTTCGGTCTGTGCACACTGAGCTAATGATCAGTTTCTAAAAACAAAAATAGAGCATTAGCTATTGCTTGTCTTTTACTTTTATTTCAACTACTTGTACTTACTTTAAGCTCCATTAAACTCTCGAAAGAGATAAACATAGAGTGGTAGGTATGGGGAAGAACGGGAAGAACAAATGTCTTCAGAAGCTTGAATTGATAGGATGAGTTGAAGTCATCAACCTGGTCATTTTGAGGAGGAGAAGCCTCGTATGAATGCTGATAGACTTCGACGTTTTCTCCGTAGCAGAACATGCCAAAGACATGATGCTCTGTTGCTGCTCGTGATGACATGATTCGTTTATGCAGATAGTACTTTGATAGCTCTGCCAAGCGAATGCGGTCTTCCTCCAAGAGGCTCTCTGATGTGTTGAAGGGTTTAACCTCACCAATGCAGACAACTTCATTGTCCAAGGATCTGATCGTGAAATCAGGAGTTCTTCTTTTGATGATAGCGGGAGCTCCATCGTACATATCAAAGGGAACGTTCCATTCTACGGTTAAATCACCAGACAAATCAATTAAAGAGAGAATAAACGGAGCGACGTATTTAATCTTGAACTCTTTTTCGTTGTTAGATCTTTGCGTGATTAAATTGTAGTTCATGTTAAGCTCTTTGAGTTTAGTCTCTTTGGTGATTGATGAGAATGTCAAGTTGAGCATTGTTACTAAAGAAACATCACTGGGACTCTCTGGAAGAAGAAATAGATTGCATTTCTTATATTCGATTGCGCGTTGCCATTGTCTAATCAACTTGCTCATGCTAGTAGGAAGTTATTCAGGGATAGCTGCATTGGAAGAGGCGTTGGTGTATCTGATACCAGAGAGCTTCAATCGTTCCAACATGGATATACTACTAGGGATATAGCTGACGTCTTCAATCGAAACACGGCTCTGCTTCAAGGCAAGTATGTAGGGAGTACCAGTTGACAGCGCTCTTGCTCTCTTTCTCAATCTGTGTTTTCTTCCTTCTTCTCTTCCTTCTTCTTCTTCCACATTACCATCAAACTGTCTTTTCAAGCTGTTGATATCAGATTGCAAGCTTACGCCAATCTCCATGGCACCTTTCAGGGAAGCCAGGTAGCCATTCATCTTTCCTTGGTGAATCAATATCTTCTTTTCTTCTTCTCTTCTCCTCTTCTCCTCTCTTCTTCCTCCTCCTGCTTTCCTCTCATATCAACATTCTGTTTGAATTTCTTGGCAAAAAGATGGCGTGTTGCTTCGTTGTCTAGAAACCTCTTTACTCGGGCGGCATAGTCAGACAAGTTCTTCTTTTTAAGATCAGAGTCACCAATGTCTTGTAAAGCATCGAGTGTTTTCTGGAATACTTGTGAGGCAGTATTTACAATATCCAAGCTATGGAGGAAATACGTTTTGGCTAAATCATCTACAATGGGCCAACTCTTTGCGTTTCCTTGTAGAATCCCATCTTGTAAATTCAACAGGTTCTGCCCTTCCTTTGCCTTTGTCGCGTTTGTTTTGGATATCGTTACATACACTACACTTTTCACTACAAATTAAATTAGAGTGACGCCGCTCAAAAAAATAATGGTATAAAGGTATAGCATGAGCATTATATTGTTCTTACCTTTTGCAAAGAGCCAAAACGGTGTGAGCATCAATATAGTAGGCTCCACTATTCCCCTTCCGTTCATGAAGCCATTTTCATTGTTGTAACAAATAAAAGAGCTGCACCATGAAGAATGATGATTAACTATTGATAATATTAAGAATAAAACTAAGTATAACCATGAGGTGTATTACCAAAGATAACCTACCATATTTTGAGATAGTTGGTATCATTTTGACGGAAAGTAAAGAGGTAAGTTTTTTATAGATCATAATAAAGTAAGAGAAAGAGATAGAGAGATAAATAAAAACAATTTTCTCCGTCTTTTATTATTTATCCTGCATAATCAAAATGAAATACGTAATCTTTCTTTCTTTTTCTTTTGATAAATAAATATAGATGTAACAATCAAACCATCGTTCTCTCCTTATTATTATTACTAATGTACAATTACCTCTTTTGAATATAACAACAACATGCTCTATAAGAAGTGTGTTCATTTTACAGCAATCAGTGACCCAGTATTATGATCATTTGAGGCTTAAGTATGGGATTGACAGTATCCTAGTTTATCGTTATTATTATTTGAGATAAAAAAAAAAGAGCGTATAGCACCAACACAGCAATGATAAAACCACAATCCATTCTAAAGGGAAATAAAAAGAATACAGATAAGCACATTTGGGCTTAGATATTACATTAACGTCACTCTAATTATATTTGTCGTGAAAAGTGTGGTGTATGTAGCGATATCCTTTGTTTTTACTAGCAGTGCTAATAGAATTGATGTCGCTGTTGTTGCTGTTGCTGGTGTTGGGGTTGGGGTTGGGGTTGGATTTGATATGCATGGTCTGCAGTAGAGGTGGAAGGTGTTGGAGATGGGCTTCTAGACATTTCAAAACAGATAATAGTTTAACAAAAATACAAAAATCTGCAAGATAACAAAGAAACTGACTCTCTAGTGCGTCTCTGATTTTTGAGAGTCAGTTGAGAAATTGAACGAAAAAATTTAATTTTGTGAGATCGGGAGTATTCCAATTTATTACATCATTATTATTTGTAGTGAAAACAAGTATATAAAAGTTATACAGCGAGTGATTAAAGTACAAATCTCCTCGAGGAAAATAAAAAAAAGTTAAAAGTGCGTAAGTAAATCTGGACTTGATCGCTGCATTGAAATCACTCTAATTTAACTTGCAATGAAAAGCGTAGTGTAGTGTATATAACGATATCCGATTTAATTCCAAAAATAAGCATATTATTGGAAACTCTTTCACCTTTGGAAGGAAGTACCATAAGCACAATTTTCTTTTCCCTTCGGAAACAACGTAAATTTGAAGAGAGTTTGATAAAAAGCTAGTGGACTTGGTTCATCTTTTGTTTTCGAAAATTTTGCAATCATAGTTACTGAACAGTGCTATTATGTACGAGATACTCTTTGTAAAAGTGATCCGATGGTGTGATGGACGTTCAAAAGTCGGAAAACCTTTCTCTGGTCAACACAGTTGACAGTCCAAATAGTGTTTATGGATATTCAGTAATGCCGCCAAACTGCTCTTTGATTTTCAGATACACTTTTTCAAAGTTAAAGCATTTAAAAAGTAAAGATTAACTGATAATTTTGGTATATTTACTTTTTGCAACAATTAAAGTTGTATGCTGAGTTGAACATAAGGTTGCGCGTAAATCATCCGCATTGACATATTTTTTTATTTGAACAGCACTAAAAGAGCAACTCCGATTTATTATTTTTATGTTGACAAAAACAACCTTGGAGTCAATAGTATTATTTTCACTTTGTTTGACCATCTTTATTTCATTAATCATTAAAACATATATCTGTAGTAAGTATATACCTAGGCATTAAATAAAAAATAAGTTTACGGAATACATATACAGCATCAGTACCGTACTTTTTCATAAAAATTGCTTTTAGTGAACTTTCTAAAGTAATCGAGCAGACGGTGAGAATTCAGAAAATATAATCCAGCAATAACGTTCGCGTAGTAGGGCCTGCGCAATTTTGGTAACCCCTATTTTATATTAAAACCATCAAGGATACGTTGCATTTTTTTGGCCATGCCCCTCATCCCCCACCTTTTTTATCCTTTTCTTCAAAAAAATTGCATATAAATATAAACTACTTTTTTTTTTTTTAATATTACATAAACCCAATAAAAAAAAAACACCAGGCTTATCACAATGTCCACTATTCCTGCTCTCTTTCAGCCCATAAAATTAGGTAATCAAGAGTTGAAGCACCGTATTGTCCACGCTTCCATGACACGTATGAGATGTGATGAAACAGCTACACCAACTAGTCTTGTAAAAGAATATTATGCACAGAGAGCAACGGATGGCGGTTTACTGGTTACGGAGGCTACCATCATCAGTCGTCGCTCAGGGTTATACCCTTATGCACCTGGTATTTTTTCAAAGGAACAGATCACTGAATGGAATAAAGTGACAGATGCGGTTCACGCTAAAGGAGGTATTATATATTGTCAACTTTGGCACCTTGGTCGCGTTGGAGCATCTGGTTTAAATGAAGGAGGTCGACAGCCTGTATCAGCCTCAGATATTCCATACAATGGTAAAGACTTTGGTGGCAATCCTTTTGAAAAACTATGGTCTCTTACTATTTCCGAAATCAAGGACGTTGTTCAAGATTTTAAGCAAGCTGCATTGAATTCCATTGAAGCTGGTTTTGACGGTATTGAGATCCATTCTGCTCATGGTTACTTACTGGATCAATTTATTTGTACTTCAACAAACAAACTTACTGATATTTATGGAGGATCTGTTGAAAACCGATGCAGATTCACTCTTGAAGTGGTTGATGCAATTGTTGATGCTATCGGAGCCGAACGTACTTCTATTAGACTTTCTCCTTTTGCCGATTTTTATGATACCACTGACGACACACCATATGTGACATTTGGTTACCTTACAGAAAGTCTTCAAAAGGATCATTCTAATCTAAGTCATCTTCACTTTGTAGAACCACGCAGTGATCTTATTAATGAAAATAATAAAGAGACTACTGACTCGTTGGGCCCTTTCCGAAAAGTGTGGAAAGGAAATTTCATAAGTGCTGGTGGCTACACAAATCATACAGAACTTGCTTTTGAAACTGCTGATAAAAGAGGTAATTTGATTGCTTTTGGTCGTCAGTTCACTTCGAATCCTGATCTCGTTGAGCGAATCCGTAATAATTGGCCAATGACCCTATATGATCGCTCTACTTTCTATGGCGGAGATGGCAGTGGATATATTGATTACTCTTTCTACAGAAATTAATGTGTAATAATTTGAATCAGTAACTTTCCTTTTATCATTTATATCGTTTGTCAAAAAAATTTCCATATTCAAATAATATATTGTGTTTTTCAAGAAATTGAGAACAATTTCCAAATTAATGAGAAAAATGACAATAATTATTGAGAAAAAGCTGGTGAGACTACACTAAAGGCGTGACATATAAATAACACTATAAAAAATTAAACTGTTTTAGATTCATTTGAATGCCTTTATTTGTATTAAAGAAACTGGTTTGTATTCATTTATATGGATTTGGCTTCTGTGCTTCCATTTTTAGAAGATGGATAGGAGTTACATATGGGTTTTATATTTTGTAGTTGAACTTAAGAGACATCCTTTTATATAAATCCTTTGTCCAAAGTACCTTTTTTATTTTCTTTTTTTAAAACCCATATAAAAATTTCTATATAAAGCATGTTTAAGCACCTGTATGTATTCCATTTCATTGATATCGATCCTGTTAAACAAATAGCTCGCATTACTCTCTTTTATTTATAGTTTTGAAAACCTCAGATAACCTTTGGACCCCAGGTGGATTCATATATTGGTTGACCGTCGAACATATTGGTAAAGTTGCTATTTCAAATAACGTCTATATTCATATTCATATTCTAATTCTTTATTCTTAGATATAAAATTAAAAAAATTTTGCACACGCTCTTTCACGGCTTCCTATATACCACCTGCGGTCGCTAATCTTTTACCCAACTTCACGTCCCTGGCTGGCTGTTACTTGCCTCTTCCATAGACTATTCGACGTCGCAAGTTTTTATATTTTTATCAATGTTATTTAATGTGTTGCTAATTTTTGCTTTTCTATATATTCCCGTTCACAATGGCTCTACTATGGTGCTTCTGGTAAATGTTCTTCTACTTTGATCTCTATGCTGGACTCCTGCTGATTCTACTGGCACGTGCTTTCGATTCATGGTGTTTAAAACATGCTTGTTTATTTTGAATTTACAATATTGATTGTCTTTGTATATTGATGGGCTTTTTATGCAAACATGGTTATCTTTTTTTCCCAAATATTCTCTGTACTTTTCTCAATTGTTGTTATTTTATTTCTCAAAATGTTCTCCCCTTTTCTCATAAATTTGTACTTTTTTCTCAATTTTTTGAATAAACAAGTGAGCAATATAACTTCTGTAATAAAATAATTTGATTATAATGTGCAAAAAAATGAATTTGTTCTAATGTAAAAATGTGTTTTAAGTATGCAGCATATATATATATATATATATATATATATGTGTGTGTGTGTGTGTGTGTGTGTGTCAATTTCTTTTAAACGTCTATAAAGTACAGCGAAGAAAATTTACCAAGATTACAGACGAAAAAAATGGCTCAAAATTCAGGAAATAATGACGAAAAAGCAATTGCTTTGTAAAGTTATAGATACGGTTTCTAATAATAAATGAGTGTGGTTTCTTATTATGCTTATATGTGAAATTTATTAGTTAAGAATATATAAAAGGAAGCAGAGACTAATTACTCAAGTCTAATAAAGATCATCACTTTCATTGTTTTCTTTATTGATCTCCACTGAGTAATTACTCTCCTTAAAAGGGAGAAAGTCATTTTTTATTATTTGGATGCTTTTATCTAGTCCTTTTTTTTGTGCTTCTTATTACTTTTTTAGAAATAAAGAACTAGACAGCTTCTTCGCGAATGGATATATCACCACTTATCTTTTCTTTTCTTTAATCTTTACGACACTAGTACTAATTCTAGTGATCTCAGAAACAACCCGATGAATCTGGTATTTTATTGAACCCGGAAAAAAAATCGATCGTACCAGAATTCAAGTACTGACTTTGGCTGTAGTATTAAGATATTTCTTTGTTATTACTATTAAAAGTTAATCAAATGACAATAAAACAAATTGTTCCAAAAAGAAGAATTGTGTATTAACTATAAACGTGGGATTATCACTTATGAATATGTATATCATTACGAATTCAACAAAGATAAATGATCTCTTCATTTATTGTTAATTCAAACAAAATTACTAGGTTCAATATAGAATGAGTGGTTGTTGGTTTTTATTATATTTTAAAAATAGATATTTGTAGAGAAGAAGAAAAAAATGAAGATCGTAACACAAAATCCATCATCTAAAACCTGTGTTATTTATTTATTTACGTTATCGCAATAACGATATTTCGCCAAGAAAAAAGACGACCACTAAGTAAACAACATAACCCGGAGCAAGATTTGCAATCAAAGATATAAACAATAGATATAATAGCGTAAGATTACAATAAGTAATCACTCATTAGCTAATTAAATCGCATCATTTCATTGTTTATTTGATTTCATTATATAGATGGCAATATAACCATTAAGAATAACAAAAAAAAGTAATAGTAAGAAAAATGAAATGTTGATATATGTAAAACTGTAATTGATAGTTTATTGGTATCGAAAGCATATCAAGGAAACAACTCAAGATCATACAGTATGGTGGCTTGTATAATTCATGCTTCTACTTGAATTTGTGTTCTTATTAAATAGATCAAAAAGTCCAAATCACCAAGTCAGTACTGTTAGCGTACCAAGAAATTAACCCGGACAATTGTTTCTATTTAAGTCATTAAATTAAAAATCAGCATTTGACATTGGTTAGTTCTTCCTTGAGCCAAGATGCTTGTGACCGGAGTTCGATTATAAAAGAGTATAAAATTCACATTTTTGTTTTCGTTTTTTCGTTTTTTCGTTTTCTTTATGACTTATTCCATTCATATATATATCAGTTATTTTATTTATCCGTAACATAGAAACAACATGAACGCTCTCCACTCATTCAAATTAGACAAAAAAGATATCCCCAATTATGTAATTCCTCTTGCGTTGGTACAAGCTGAGATTTTCTGGTTCTACTCTGTACTCTATTGTATATTCAGCAATTCAAGGTTATACAAAAACAAGAAATTAAATAAAGTCCGGGTTAGATCCAATTCTGCACCAGCAAGTACAGAATCATATACATCACCCTGTATCGAATCACCAGCATTATCCCCTTCTTCCTCTTCAACAACTGCGAAAATCCAACTAGAAACAATTGATGAGGAGACTAATGATAATAAATGCTATATGAGGGAACTTCGCCGTAACAGTCTACCAGAATCAAGTATCCGACAGCGACCTTCAATCACAGACGAACTGAATGGAACTACCTGTCCTCCCGTTTGGTGGCAAAAAACAAGATTAATGCTTGGATATGCACCCATACATGATATACACAGCACAAAGTCTGAAAAAAAACATTTGCAAAATACCACCACTACAGCAATGTCTTCGTCTTCCTCCATTATTTCCTCAACAAAGTCACTCGATAGCTCTGACCTCCAATCTTTAGTATCCCTCAAATCAAATGAACATCACATAGAAAATATAGAACTTAGTAGACATAGCACTCTCTCTTCCAGTAGCAGCGATGACAGTTATAGTAGTGGCAACACAAAACGTAAAACAAAGTTTGTGTCAAAAATCAGGGCAGCTTTCCATCATAAGCGAAACAAAAACTAAAACATTGAAAAAAAATCACAAAAACTGCCCATTATGTATATTTGTATATTTTCCTATCATTCCTCTCCTTTTCAAAATTGTAATATGATATCCATTGTTCTTTTAATAATAAAAAGCGTTATGTCACAAAAGTTTATTTAATCAAACAAAAGTCTGTATGTTGTAGCAATTGTTTATTCTAATTAAGAGTCAAAACTTGGTTTAACAGCAATAACTATAACAAAAAAAAAAAAAAAAAAAAAAAA
>VCJC01000920.1:0-11137 GCA_024140195.1 Backusella luteola
TGATCTCTCTTCCACAACAGAGACTAATGGAGCCTAGCGACTGTGTCCCCCAGACATGGTTATATGGCCAAATTAACGACCGGTGAAAATAGCAACCATTTATTTAATAATTATTATATGATGGTTGAATCCTAGTCCCTGTGGGCAAGTGGGTTTGGCTAATAATAAATACATGCAAAATAAAAGGCTAATTAAAAAAAAGAAAAGAAAAAAGAGAAAAAAAGAGGTCCAATTGATGGGGGAAGGTGAAAAGTAAAGGGTATTCAATTGAAAGTAAAAAGTGTCCATGCAAGCCAAAGCCTAGCAGTATCCGAAAAAATTTAACAATACTAATTTAGAAACGAGCAATCAAGTCTGTAAGATCTACGTACATGCTTTTTTTAACAAATCCCTGAATAAATACGCTACTTTCATTGAGAGTGCTTATTCCTGATAAAGGTACAAAACAGGAAATAGAAAACGTTTTTCACGGAGAAGCTTAATTCTTTTCTGTGTAAATTAGAATTAAAAAAAATGAGGGGTAATTGTTAAGCTGTTTTGTGCTCTTATCAGGGCAGAAAAAAAAAGAAAGTAACAAAAAAGACGTAAAAGTCGCTTCCATTGAATTTGTTCAATTATATTTTTATATAACGATATCTCATATATGAATTCCATCACCAACAAAAAAATATATATATATATATATGGGAAGGATGGTGAAAAAGAATGAAAATGTGAAAGAAAGAAAGAGAGTAAAGAATGAATGAAAAAAGAAGGAAAGCAGTTCTCAGCTCAATAAATTAGCACATGCATAAACTATCGGCCTTTTTATTGTTGTTGTTTTTATTAATTGTTTTCAAAATAAATGAAATGCTCATTAATGGATAGCATCATATATATTTAACCACATGAGCATATTCTTTCGAACATTACCTTCAAAAAGGAAACTCCAAGCCACCTACCTTAATAATAATAGGCGATCTCCTGCTCGAATAGCCTCCCACATCTTTTTACTTCTTTCTCTTATATTTGATTATTTATATATAATGAACGGCCATTCACCTCAAAGTGCAGGGAACTATAGCTCTACGTTTCAATGGTCTGCTTATAATCCATATAAAAGCAAAAATAAGCCCTCGCTTAAAGAGCTTCCTACAAACCTAAATAATATAACAGTCAAGGAAATACTAGTTAAATACGATCATAACCCTGAATTATTAAAATATATATTATCAGCCAAGGCTGAAGAAGACAAAGTAATAGACCAAGAAATTTTATAAATTTGAAGACTGATTAACAAGACATTTTTAATTTTGATTGATATAGAGGAGCTCAGCAAAAGCTGATTTGCAGACACAACAAGTTCGCATTCAGTTAAAGCAAATGGATATAGATATTGCTCGTGAACAAACAAAAGCACACGCATGCTATGAGCAACCCCTCTTTCAAGCACAAGGTATCCCTTTTTATAAACCTGCTCCTGTTCAAGAGCAAGTACTGGCACGTTTCGATTATCCACATCAATTAACTCCCAAGAATCACCGTGTTCTTCCTCCTTCACCAGCTGCGCTGTATCCTCACTCTGCCCATCCTCTTTGTCCATCAAACCATTTAAACGGTCACTATGTACCTCCTCTTCCGAACCTAAATGCACCATACCGTTTTAAAAATCAAGATGCCAAGAACCATCTAAAAAGAAATAGATCATCCATATCAAATGACACTACTGATAAGCAATCCCATAACAAAGTCATCGAAGCTCTCAAAGCAAAAATTAGACGAAATAGCATCAGTGGTACAAATCCAATAAAGGAAAAAGCGGTAGGGGCACCATATTCAGTTTCTGTAAGAAAACAAGAGTACTCCATTATTCCATTGTCGCCTTCCTCTTTATCGCCATCATCCGCAAAATCACACTTGACGACTATAGAAGCACAAATGGAAGAAAGAAAAAATAGTTATTGTAATGGTAAAGGCGATAAAGTAGATACTTTGTTTTACGTAGATCGTGCTTCGATAATAACCACTCCTCAAGATCATCATGAAGAGAGATATTCTCGCATTCGACCGTAATTGCCCCATTTTGTAAAAATATCTACTATTACGGCTTTAAAATACCTTTATTATTACACACATATATATTTATTATACATATAACATTGTATTCCCTGCTTCGGAGAAGCTATTATTTTTATATGGAATGCATAAAATATACATCTTTATTTATTTTATTTTAGTTTTTATGAGTGATAGACCCAATAGCTTGGTATGACGGTAGCACCTCATTTTTTGTAGAGAACGTTGTGGTATAAAATGTATAATATTTTTGAACAATGAAAGCTGCTGCAGTGAGCATAAGCATGAAAAGAAATATATGTAATGAGGAAATAGAATATTCATCATCCAATGACGTAGTGGTGGACTCGCCAGTTAAACTAAATTGCCTTCCAGTGAGAGATTCGAAATTATCCAATGCACTGTAAATATTTTCTGGCTCATCCATTGAAAAGAGTTGATGGTTTTGATCAGCAGGGTAATACTCAGATTTCTACTTGGAGTTATTAATAAAACTGGCAGATAGGATTATGATTACAAAGACACTCACCAAAGTATCTAATATGATTATTTGTGGATGACTTTCTACTGCTGCTTCAGATTTCGGTTGCATAAAGTGTCTCAGTTGAGAAAGCTCCATCTCAGCAAATAACACATTCATCTTTTCTTTACTTTTATCATCGATTCCATGCTTAAACAAATGTGAAGCAATTTCATAAAACTTATTCTGGTCGATACTATTTGTTTCGTCAACTAAGTGGATTACGAGCTTACGACTAACACTGGTGATCAAATCGATGTTATTAATATCAATATGAATAACAAGTGGGTTTTGCTCGCGTTCGATGGATTCCTAATAAATAACATCTTAATTTACAATAGCACTTAAGATATTTATAAGAAAAAAAAACAGAGCACCTACCATTATTTCGCCATTATCCGAATACAAATAGGATTCCTCTTCACTTGACTGAGATTCTAAACTATTTACATCCATTTCCCTTATAAAATGTCTGCATTTGATATTACATGTTATTATTTGATAACCTTTTAATATGAAATTCTCATTATAAAATAAATTGTTACCTTGAATTAGATTTAGCAAAATGTACTAAACTCTTAAGACTACGATCACCATGGTACTCGAGGGGCGAGCGACCGCCATATAATCTGAGAAGAGGAACATACGGAATGCCATTTTGGCGACAAACAGCTATGTGAAGATTTTGAACACAAAAAAGGAATGGTTAAGGAAGGACGTAAAACAAATAAGGAATGGTCCTTACATGGTAATGCTTCACAATTAACCTCAGCCACGTTTACCTGATTTCGTAATTCCGATGCCATTTGTGACCATGTTGGGCCTAATGCAATACAATGAGGACAAGAGGGAGAGTAGAATTTGACGAACCAGTACTCGTGCGATCTTATTATTCGGTTTAATCCCTCTCCATCAAGACTGATGGAAACGCCTCTAGGGTTAGGTTGCCCGTTGTACATGCTTTTCTCATCAGCTAAAGTGTTTGACATAACATCTTGGTTAAACTCGATTTTACTGATAGTATTCGATTCTTCAAAAGTACCTGATAAATCAAGTTTTTTATTTATAAAACCAGCTAGCTCGTCGTAATTCTTTAGGCCAGAATAAACCTCTTTAAATTCACCATTTTCAAACATTTGAATTGTGGGAGATGAGTCTATCCGATGCTTTGTGCATAAATCACCAAATGCAGTACAATCAACAGTACCAAAGTTAAGATTTCTTTCCTCAACAGCAGCTTCATAATCATTAGCTAGTTGTGTCCATATTGGTGCTATATTGGACATATTAGTTAGAATCCCAGCAACAAATAAACAAAAATATAGTGTAAATTACCAAATGCTTCGGCGTGAGGATAGGATAGTGAAAAATATTCGATAAACCTATTAGAAAATGTTAGCTTATTTTATCAAGGTGATTAACAACGCATAAGTACCAAATCCCGTTACTGATGGCATCCTCGATATTACTAGATGTTAGCTCAAACAACTGAGCAATAGAAAGCGATATGTATCCACTGAGTACTATCAGTGTTAACTGAAAAGATAACATTGGAAAATGTAATTATTGGAAAATAAAAGAGAATGAAGTTTTTAAAAAAGGGCCAAGATAAATACAAAGTATCTCGCAAAAAAAAGTTACCTTTTTCGGAGCCAGGCCGCTTTTGTGTTTCAGTGCTCAGTTTATAAATTCATTTTCTGTACTTTTCTCACAGAGATATATATCATGTCGTAAAAGTCGCGCTTTTTTGAACTATTGAATTTATGAATATGCAGCTAATTCAGCCAAATGGTGCATCTTTTTGAAAATATGGAGTAAGCAATTGATTACTTTACACATTGGACCTTTCTGTACGAGTTTGTAATCTCAAAAAGCGTGGTTTCTCTGTGCTACATGATAGTGGTTGGGTTTCCAAGTGTTTATTGGGACATGATACACTTGATCCAGAAAATATTGGGGTTGTTTTTTGTTTTCCTGTTCTCAGAAAATACGATCACTGTAGTGTCTTTGTTCCCAAAGAATCATTTACTTTTCATTTTAATGTATGCAATCATCTGAAATGAATAGTATTTCTCGTAGTTGTATTTTAATTTGAAGGAGCAATGGTTTGCTTTTTCGATCACAATTGGACAGTGTATGCATATATTAATCAAAAACTATAAATTCAAGGCGCTTTTATATTTATATCAAATAAGCATACCATCATATGCTATTAGGTATGGATTCTTATTATTATTTTATTCCATAAAGTATGATCAAATGGTAATATGAAAATATATACATTTCAATAATGAATTTAAAACTTAAGCATCGTAAGTGGAGGCACTGACGTTACCACCCTTACCAGTCCAGTTGGTGTGGATGTGCTTACCAGGAGCTTCCAAAAGCTCATAGGTGTGAGCACCGAAGTAATCACGCTGAGCCTGGAGAAGATTAGCAGGGAGCATCTCGTGACGGAGACCATCATAGAAGTTCAAGGCAGTAGAGAGGGCGGGGGTAGGGATACCCATGGTAACAGCTTGAGCAATGACAGCTCTCCATGATTCTTGAGCATCAGCAGTAGCTTGTTGGAAGAAAGGATCGAACAACAAGTTCTCAAGTTCGGGGTTGTTGGTATAGGCGTCCTTGATCTTACCCAAGAAAACGGAACGGATGATACAACCACCGCGCCACATCAAGGCAATACCAGCGAAGTTCAACTTCCAGTTATAGTCAGCACCAGCTTGACGCATCAACATGAAACCTTGAGCGTAAGAGACAATCTTGGAGGCATACAAAGCCTGACCGAGTTGCTTGATGAACTTAGCCTTGTCACCAGAGAAAGAAGGCTTGGGGCCAGACAAGATCTTGGAAGCACGAACACGTTCGTCCTTCAAAGAAGAAAGACAACGAGCATATACAGCCTCACCAATCAAGGTAACAGGGATACCACGATCAAGAGAGTCGATACCAGTCCACTTACCAGTACCCTTTTGACCAGCTGTGTCACGGATCTTCTCAACAAGAGGAGAACCATCAGTGTCTCTGTACTTAAGAATATCACGAGTAATTTCAATCAAGAAAGAATCCAAGTCACCCTTGTTCCATTCTTCGAAAACGGCAGCCATTTCATCGTGAGACAAACCGAGACCTTCCTTCATGATTTGGTAAACTTCACAAATCAATTGCATATCTCCGTATTCTTAAACACAAAAATAAATGTTAGAATCTTTATCGTAAACAATACGTCACGATTTTGTTAGCCACTTACCAATACCGTTGTGAACCATCTTGACGTAGTGACCGGCACCGGATTCACCGACCCACTCACAACAAGGTGCACCATCGGGAGCCTTGGCAGAGATAGCCTGGAAGATAGGCTTGATGCTCTCCCAAGCAGCGGCGTTACCACCGGGCATCAAAGAAGGACCATAACGGGCACCTTCCTCACCACCAGAGACACCAGAACCAACGAAAAGGATACCCTTCTCTTCCAACTCCTTGGCGCGACGGATGGAGTCAGGGAAGTGAGAGTTACCACCATCAATGATGATATCACCCTGCTCCAAGAAAGGAAGCAATTGATCAATGAAAGCATCAACAGCGGAACCAGCCTTGACAAGCAACATAACCTTTCTTGGGCGCTTCAACTTGGCACAGAGCTCCTCAACAGAGTGAGCACCGACGATGTTGGTACCTATGAAAGTATGTATGAGATACATATCATTATCACCAGCTGTTACCAAACTTACCCTTAGCCTCGTTGGCCAAAAAGTCATCAACCTTGGAGGTGGTACGGTTGTAGGCACAGACAGTGAAACCATTATCGTTCATGTTCAAGATAAGATTTTGACCCTATTTACAGAAAGATAAGTAAAATATTACAATAACGCGAAGATGATTAACGTACCATGACGGCCAAACCAATGAGACCAATATCAGCACTGAAAAAAAAAAAGAATGTTAAAATCGCGTTCTATTAGTAATTCACAGTAGTTTAGCTTACACAGCTTCAACCATTTTTAATGTATATTACTCGAGAATGAGATAAAGTGAAAAAAGAAAAAAGAAAATCAAAAGTGCCAAAAAATGTGAGCAATTATATACCACTCGGATGATGTAAGCAAGTGACGACAATGGTGCTTGGCCCATTATCGCTTTTAACTGGACTGTTGAAATCTATCCCCGACTAATCATCTATTCTTTATCAAGATCCGTTAGCCACAAGTTTTCTTTCGCATTTAAACTTTAAAATAACCCCCGGAAAATTTATCGTGAAGCTTAAAATTTATTCTTATATGCTGGACACCTTTAATGAACTTTTTTTTTGCTTTATCATCGTTATCCCCTTCTCTTATCTAATATGCCCCTGTAAGGTTCCGAGGAACTATCGGGCATTTAATTTCGAAATTGTAAAAGGTCGGGATCATTTATTTTACAGTCTTTTCCCGACGAATTACTCCGTTAGATATGAAACTTTAAAATGATTGGGGAGAAAAGCATAAATATATTAGAAAAATATTATCAAAGATAAAAAAAAATAAACGAGTTATCCCATAGTTATGTGCTAGACACATTTGATAAAGGTACAAAGATGATTTTTTGTCCGGAGGCATTGTGAGCCATAGTGTGTAGTGCGTCAAGATAGCGAATTTGCATTGCAGCAGGTGTATTAAGCAGATTTGCCGCGTCACGCATGAGTTTAGCAGCCTCAACTTCTGCTTTAGAAGTAATTACCCGTGATTCACCGAGTCTTTTAGCCTGTGCTGCTGATGAAAGCGAATCTTGAAGCTGCTGGGAAAATGTGATGTCCTTCACAAGGGTAGACTCAATCTGGCATGGCATGATTATGTAAGGAAGATATTTGAAATCAGCAAAAAAAACAAAACTCAGATTAATGAAACTCACTTTTAGACCCCATGTTTTAGCAATAGGGCCTATTATGATTTGTAATTCATTTGAAATTTCATCTCTATTTTCAATCAGCTCTTGTACGGAATGTCCACCACAAACATCACGTAGGCATGTGCTTGCTCTTTTTTGAGTGAATATCAACAGAGCGATTCTTTTTTTATATGTATTATATACCTTTCAACAAGTGCATACTCAGCATTGTCAACCCCATAAATCATACGATAGGGATCTATAACATGCCAATAAATAACGGACTCGATAGAGATGCTCACATTGTCCTATTATGAAGGTTAATTGGGGTATGACAAGTGTGACTATTAACACACTAACTTTCGTAATCACAGCTTGTCTGGGGATTTTCGTAATCTGCATCGTAATATCACAGCGCCTTAAGCGCTCTGTTATCGGGTTGACCTTTACGTAATTCATCAGCTCTTACTTTTCTCCTTATAAATATTCCGTTTACCTTCACCAACCCGGGATCAGCGCATTTATAAAATTTGCCAAATTTTGTGACTAGACCAACAGTCCCTGGAAAAGAACCGTATTACATAATACAATATTATATAAACATTTTTTTTTACTTCACTTGCCTTGCTTGACTCGTTTGTAGGGATTAGGAAAAATGATACAACAAGGGAACTTTTTTTTTTCAAAGATGGGAAGAAGAGATAATTAGAATTTATAGCTGGTTGGCACAATATGGATTTATATTACTGATCCCATGAAGCCTATCGTCTCTCCAATACAAGTCATCATCGTCGTATAGAATCCCTTTTTTAAAAGAACTGGTTATTTTTTTATTTGATCATTAATGTTTAGTAAAAAGTCTATACATGAGGAATATCGCTGCTGATATCGATTTCCTTTGCGTATGAAAGTTGGACACCATGCTTAGCGATCTTGATGTGGCTTATATCCTCTACTCCGGTTGGTTACATAAGTATTAGAAAGGTTGGAAGATGAATAGTTGCTTATTAAGGGTGATGATTTGAATACCTGCTGGGCTATATGGCTTACTCATCATTGGTGTTGGCAAAGGGAAAGATAAAAATAATGAGTAAATATTATAGAATGAATATATATTTTAAGAATCCAACAACATGTGATATACGTAAGTAGAACGTACTATTTACAAGTATCCCAAATAAAGAAGATTGATGAACATCAACTTCTACGGTTTGCAAAGCTGTGTTACGAGGCGCGACCTGTGGGTATATTTCAGTGCATAGAGTCAGTATGCTTAGCAGTAGCAGTCCTGATCACAAGGACATGCTTTTGCTTTCCAAAACATTTTTATATTTATTCATGGCAAAGTAAACTTTTTCTTTTCATATTTTTTCTCTGAAAGTAACCATAAGGATGAGTAGTCATGAGGATAATCAGCCACTAAACCAGTCTTTACATAGTTCGGTTATTGCTCCTTCGATATCAATACCTGTAGAACCAGCCGGTCAACTTGGTGTTAATGGATTGCAACCAAGCTTTGCACTTGAGTTAGATATCAGTTCCATTGAACATGTAATTACTTTTCTTTATAATTTTTATAAGCAGTGAAATCTTATATCGTATTTAGGGATGGTATGGAAACATGATCAATGGATTAGGATCAATTATTGGAGTTTTTGGAACGGTAAAGTATCAACAAGAGAATACGGTGCAATACACGACTTTTTCTTATTTTTTTTTAATAAAAATCAACAAATAAAAACTTTGGGATACAAACAAAATTAAACGTGTCAAACAGATACCATGTTGCATAATTTGTCCAAGCCCATATAAATCCATTCAGCAAGGAAGTGTTGGCTTAATCTCACGTTTTGGAAAGTTTTATAAATGCGTTGATCCGGGATTAGTAAAGGTATAGAATTATTTAGAAAATGATATTCATTGAACCAAAATACCAATCACTGTACGATCGCAAAGATCAATATTGCAACAGAGAGCATTCGCCGAATCGATGTCAAAATGCAAATTGCAGATATACCGTCTCAATATATTATGACAAAAGACAATGTCACAGTTAAAATCGATAGCGTTTTGTATTGGTGTATCATCGATCCTTATCAAGCTACATATGGAGTAAGCGATATTAAAAAGGCTCTAGTAGAAAGGTAATAGATCATTATATATTCTATCCTAATGTCGTTAATACTTTGAAATGTAGAACGCAGACAACACTTCGTCATATTTTAGGTGGGAAGGTTTTACAGGAATGTGTCGAGAACAGAGATATGATTTTGCAGGAAGTACAGACTATAACGAGTCGAATTGCTAATGAATGGGGTGTTAAGGTATAAAATCAAGCAACTTCATCAAAGAAAAGGACGGTTAAATAAGTTTTTGGTTTGTCATATTCAGATTGAATCGATCCTTATTAAGGACTTTAATTTCTCAAAGGAACTACAGGAGTCGCTTTCAGCTGCCGCACAAGCACGACGAATCGGTGAATCTAAAATCATCACTGCAAAGGCAGAAGTTGACTCTGCAAAACTTATGAGAGAGGCAGCAGATATGTTAAGTGCACCATCTGCAATGCAGATTCGTTACCTTGAAACTCTATCATCTTTATCCAAGGCTCCTAGAACAAAAATAGTGTTTCTACCTAGTGACTCCTCCAGCAACAATCAACCATCCATCCAAGCAAATAATGGTGTCGCATTACTTAATCCAGCTCAACCCCAAAACTTTATAAGTAACTAAACATTACGTAATCAGACAATGCGATTACCAAAGACAAAACTGAAACCTAAATGAAACCATGCATTTCTGGAACTTATCAAGGCTGATAAATGGATTTTATTTAATAAATGATGTTCTTTTAAATATATTTTCTATGAGTCAAATGTCGAAAAAAAGGAATAGCCATGTTATTATTTTTGTTCGCTTTTTTTTCGAAACGATTATTAAAAGATGAAAATATGGCTTCTTTTTATTTTTATTCGCGCAAAAAAAGACATGTTACTTGCTCTCGATTATAGCTGAGACCCTGTCTGTTTCTGATATGCGTTCAGGCGTCAATACGATTTAAGAGATCCATTTTTAGATAAAAAATAGTTAATCAGGATCGATACGTTAAGTTTATAAATAAGGTTCCAAGTGCCACATGGCTATTAGAAAGTATTATTGGAATGAAATAGAATGGTTTAAACTGCGAGTATTGGTTTATCCAAAAAATTGAGAAAAAATTACAAATTGATGAGAAAAGGGGGAAAATATTTTGAGAAATAAAATAACAATAATTGAGAAAGTACAGAGAATACTTGGGAAAAAAATATAACAATGTTTGCATAAAAAACCCATCAATGTACAAAGACAGTCAGTATTGTAAATTCAAATTAAATAAGCATGTTTTAAACACCATGAATCGAAAGCAAGTGCCAGTAGAATCAGCAAGAGTCCAGCGTAAAGATCAAAGTAGAAGAGTATTTACCAGAAGCACCAGAGTAGAGCCATTGTGAACGGGAATATATAGAAAAACAAAACTTAGCGACACATTATATAACATTGATAAAAATATAAAGACTTACGATGTCGAATAGTTTATGGAGGAGGCACGCAACAGCGCACCAGGAGCGCAAGGACCAGTAGGAGATTAATGACCTCAGGTGGTACAGTGGAGTTCCGAGAGAGCCCTTTGCATGACTTTTCAAATTTATACTGCAAACA
>VCJC01000924.1:3149-18124 GCA_024140195.1 Backusella luteola
ATGATGAAACGGAGTTGTAATTCAACAGCCAATAGAAAACGAGATAAAAAAGTACTACACTAGAACAGAGGCTCCTTTGAGAAACTCCTTTATGGAAAGATGCATTTTATTAAAGTAATAAAATCGCCAAGTTGGTAGATGTGAGTCCTTCTGAAATAAATAGTGAAAAAAGTGGGCGAAAACAAGCGGGTAAGCACTGGTAGCAAGTACACCAATTGTGTTTGATGCGGCTGTCAATTCTTATCAGTAGCGATTGCATACTTTTTGTTATTCCATTAATATAAGATATATTTGTGAGTTTTGTTTTAAAGCCTCCGGAAAGGTACTTGATAAAAAAAATCATCATAATAATGTCGTTTACGCTTATAACCATTAGCGAATATATTACCTTTTACATGACATCAAATGCATCTTTGTGACATCTAATTACTTTTAAGTTGTCATTGTATATCTATCATACTCTTTAACTTTTACTGCCATTCCATGTTATAAATGTAATGGAGAAAAACAGTATTAAATCATAACTAAATATTGATATATCATCTCGCCTTTGAAGGAGACCCTTGGGTATGAATTTAAAGGGAGTCTGATTTTTGGTCCCTCTGACCTTTTCGAGCATTCAAAAATACAAAAGCAATTTTAGAATGCGAAAGCAAACACATCAGTCCCATATTTGAAGTTTAAAAAGTTACATGATATATGAGAACTAATATAACGAAAACTTGTGAAGGGAGCCTAATATTGAATCGAGTACTTTTGTACGATAAGAAATCTGTTTTCTTCTGATAACTTGTCCACATTTTCAAGTTTCTCCCAGACCTATAAATGAGCGATGTATGCCAATGGTCACACGGGATATTCCTTTCTGGCTTTTTATCATTCAGTTTGACAGTTAACCTATCAGACTACATGTGCGTGATAAGCAATTACACACGCAGAGAATAAACCGAAAAAGCGGGATACTTAAATTACAAGGTGCTCAAGATATCAAGTTACGGGCTTATCACTCATCATACTACTGGCATAAAGAGATTGAATATTGGGTTACTTTGAAATCTAAGGTGATTCGCACTGTTTCATTTTTCTTAGGACCGGTTATCAATCCACACATTTGAGTGCAGCTAGAGCACTTTTTCGTAGTCTATATCCACTTTCTCTTCTGAAAAAAAGAACCATCATCTAATCAACACACCCTCCCTTTTGTTGCGTAACATAAGTTTCGATATCTGTCAGATGGATTTATTCTTCCAATATATCCATTAACCAAGAACTGTCTTGTATCATAACTATAAGATTTGATTATTCTCAACTAGCCTATAAACCCAAACATCACTTCTAAAAACATTGCTCTTTTAATCCTTTTTTTTTTTATCATTTCAAATGGGAAGAACGATAAAACGAAATTATGCATTGTTCATCGTTGAAGCTCCAGGAGCTTGACTGAGAACCTCGTCAAGACTAACGTGGCGAGATAGTTCATTGTATACCTATATGTGATGAAACATTTAGTAAAGAGTATCATGCTGTATTTTTATTTTTATTTTATTTTATTTTTTTTTTGCTTACTGATTCATCCACTGGTATAATGGATTTGCGTCTGAAAATCTGGAATTGTGTAGGTTGACCATCAAATTGTTGCTGCAAAAACGAGTTAATAAAAACTAATGCAACTATCAAGTTGTCAACATTTACCATATCTGGATGAATATCATCATGATGCTCTTCGTGATCAATGGCATCAGCAGAAATATCTATATCTTCTAAATCATTGGCTAAATCTTTTTTACGACAATATAAGTACTAGAAACGAGAGTGCCATTATATGAATTACCTATGGATTCAACCTGCTGATCGTCGTCAATTATACCAACGTCCTTATAAGTATTATCATCGGATGTGCTTACACTTTCAACCTGAAGTTGAAGTGCTCGCCAATTATTTTCTCTGTCCTTTTGTTTTTTTTTCTCTCTAATATCCCAATTTCTAAAGTAAATTCCAAGAATATAATCAAATATCATTATTTTGCTTACAGCAGTTTTTGGTTTTTGTAGTCTTCAGCGCACTCGTCAAATAACCTTGAGTCAATATCTATACATAGCTTTAAAGCTGTAAATAATAAACTAAGGATCGTTCTAAAGACGGAGTAAAAAAATAATTAACATCGTTCCTTTCTCTTTTTTTACTAAAAATGTTCATTTACTTATTCCAGTGTGTCTTGGATGTCCTGTATAATGAAGGGAATATAATTGGCATGATTTCATTTATATTATCAGCCATCATATTCACTATATACTCGTTATTCCAATAATACAGTGCTCTTTCAGACACCTAATAGCGTGATTATTATGAGTTTTCTGTTTTGGTATAAAATGTCCAAAACGTATCCTACCTGGACATGATCACTTGATACACACTGGCTAAGTTTTCTGAAAAGGGGACACATGATCTTTCTGAATTCTTGGACCTCGATAACGTCAAGTATCTCCTCAACCTCATTCAAAAACATGAGTTCTTTTGGACTATTCACTTTTGGCCAATAACGCAAAAGTCCTGTGATAACCTGAAAACCAACCAATAATGAATTGAATATGTATGCATTTGATTCCAAGTAACTTGTCTACCTCTGATGTTAAATTTTGGTCCTTTTCCAAGAACTGTACAACACAGTATGCCAATTGAGGGTGATAAAGGGCAAGTGATTTCACTTTGTGCAAAGGAAGTAAGACTCGAGATAAAAATAATTTATGTTCCTCCTTTAGTGGTAAAGCAAACCCATTGATGATACTACCCAAAATCTCTAAAAGCTCTGCGATGCCATTATGTCTTTCGGTTTCGTAAATGAACTCGAAAAATATGTTGTTGATCGATCGACGAATAAAAGCACGCAAGTTTAGGAACTTTCCATATATTCTGTGGAGGGTTGTCTTGAGAAAATCTCTTTCTCTAGGATCTTCTGAATCAAAAAGATCCAATAACTATGTACGCGCGCATAAGCTCTTCTGTTGTATACCAAAATAAAAATAAAAACAACATACCTGAAGAATAAACTTATGATCAATGTTCTTCTTTGCAAAGTTGATGTTAAACTCGGGAGATTCCAAGAATCTAAGGAAGAACTCGTATACAATCTGTAAATGAGGCCATGCCTGTTCCAAAACAGGTTCATCCTCTTCTGGATCGAAAGCATCACCGACCGGATTCACTTGAGGTGGTATAGGTCTAAAAAGATTGATAGCAAACTAAGAGAAAAGGTAAGAATACACTACTTGGTTTCATCCTGCACCATCCTACCATATGAACAATCTCAGGATAAACAGAATCAGTAAGCACTCCTCGGTTCATTGATATGTATTCAAGAATATCATGAAGTGTTTGACGTTTGATTTCCTTTTCACGAAGTTCCGAGGAAGCGTCACTGAAATCAAAAATGACAGTGCATTGTCTAACTTTTTTTACGAAAAGATCCTGACGCATATGACCGGGCACCTCTAAAAGAAGAATGTCATTTATAGATCTAGTAACAACGCATATCTATCACTTACCACTAAAAGCAGGTGTTGGTTCAAGTTGAACCTTTTCCGTTACATAGAATCTCGAAGATTTCTGTCTACGAGGTGCTTTACTAATAGGGATCTGATCAATTGGCGCATTTTTTAGTCTGTGAACAATGGGCACAGTTTTCGGCAACTCTCGTTCTCCAGCTGGGTGAGGGTTATTATGTGTGAAAGTGACATTATTCGAGCGGGACTTTTGCTGCTGATCCCCAAATTATTTTTATTTTGATATTTAATAAATTGGTTTATATCACATTACAGATCAATTAAATAAGGACAAAAACTAACCATATCATCCTCGACGGTTATTGCTGGTGCCTCTGTTGTGGGACTAGTGTTGGTGTCGTCTGGTGTTGTTATGGTAACTGACGGTTCAGCGGGTTTATCGTTTTTCGTTCTGGAAAGCTAAATATGGAGTTAAGGCTGTCATTTTATTTATTTATTTATCTTCTTGTTTTATAAAAGTATATGTGCGTTAAACAACAAAAAAGGATACAACTCCTTTCCATCCTTTCATCATCGTTCCTGACTAACTGATCAAAGTCAATTCAAACTGTCATCAAACACTTTTCCGTGCATTCTTGGTGATTTAACTTACAAAAAACTAAGCAAGGTTTAAAGAGATAGACTAGAAAAGTAGAAATCGTCCTAAAACATAAATAAAGCAAGGAGAGAGAGCTTTTAGCGATTTTCTTAAACACCCGCAACTTAATGACTGCAGTCACGGTAGTTTACACAATATTAAATTTAATATTTATAGCTTATTCTGGTAAAGGCGCTCCTTTACAACAGCTGCCATCATCTTTGGCTGCCCACTTCTTAATTGAAGTATTGGTATAAACTCTAGGTCCTTTATGTAGCATCTCTGTTGATATATCATTTTGAGAACTTTAAAAAGTAAGAAAACGACTGATCGTAAAGTTAAAATAGAATATGCTTTTTTTTTAATTAAGAAATTCGAAATTTAGCTTCCTACACGTCAGACATAATAAATGCATCAGCCATTATTTGTCAGGTTTTTCTGTGTCATTGTTTTCTTATATTCTCTGCATCAGACCTTAGGAAACATCCACTTCAAAACGGGTGGTAAGTGATCTGACTTTGAACGCGAATTTATTTCAACTCAGAAAAAAAAGCATCACTTGCCAGAATTTTTTGCCTTTGCTCGAGGATTCATTTTGTTTATTTTCTATTATAAACGGCAGCTATTTATCTCGAGCCATAACAATATATTCTAGATTAAACATCCTGGTTGAACAGATTTAGTCTACAAAGTTCAATATTATCTCCATTATTTGTATAACAAAAGATGCTCATGCTATTGGTGCGGAAGATCGTGAAAGAGGGGGAGATGATGGCACATGACGAGCTTGTTCTTTACCCCATTCTTCATTTTATTTGTTTTTTTTTTTACAGTAAGTGCTGCACGTAATTGACAACGTAGATAAATGTGATTTCAAGCAGAGGATTTTTTCTTCTAATTTAAAATACGCCAACCACCTCCTGATATGCTTGAAGTTAATTTTTCTTCTTTTAGGAAATTAGAAAGTGACTAAGTTTTCCCTTTCTAATAAAGCATTAGTGGCAAAAGGTTGCATTTCCTATGTTTTTTTTTCTTTTATATAATGAAGAAAATGCTTACCACCTCTAGCCTCTTCTCTTTTATCACTGCTAGGCGCACTTTTTTTACCTTTACTACTAGAATTTCTAGAGTTGCAGTTATTGGACCTGCTGGTGTCCATCGTAAACCTGGTGTGAGCCACGATGGTATGTTCTATATTAATACCTCTATCATTCATGGTCCTGCCGAAGTTTCCACCAAGAAAAGAATAGGAGATAAAGAAAAGGGACATTTTGTGTGTATATGAGGTAACAAAGTGTTGTGCTTGTACCTCAAAAAATAATAATAAACAGTAGATGCAAGTCCAGAGCCAATCGAATTTTCCTTTGTAATCATACACCAATTTATTTCTATAGGCAACAGCTTTGAAAAAGGAAATGATGGACTAATTTATGGGGACTCGAAATAAAAGCAACTTGTAGTTTCAAAAAAAATATTACTGGCGTTTTGCAATCAAGTATTTAGATACTTTTATTGTATCATTTCAATTTTAATTTCTCTTAATTTGCAATAGGCTTTGACCCATTATTTACACAAAAACTAAGAGGAATAATTCTGGAAATAATAAGAATAAAAAAAAGGAGATGTGGATAAAAATATCGCCTTGTAGAGAAAATAGTATAAGGTTTATTTAAGTGGGGCTCTAACATCCAGTGTTCTTCCACGGACTCTCGCCCAATCTGCACATGCTCTGTTTTGCTGATCACATAGCGTTAACAGCACTTTTCTTTGTACTAGTTCTGCTACAGCCTCCCAGTCGCTAATTAAGTGGCACTCTTTCATTTCAAAGACTGACAGATTTGGACAATAACGAACAAATGCATAAACGGTTTTGTTTGATATTCTGAAACAACTATTGGCTGATACTCGTTCAAGGCCTGTTGAACGATACATTGCCAGCAACTCTAAGCATTCATCATCGATATCACACCCTGCTAATCCAAGTACAGCTGCCTGCGTGTGTTTCGCTATTAATCCAATCGACTTTTTCGTTACCTTTTCACGATCCCTAATTCGGCCAACATTCAAATGACGAAGTTGTGGACAGTTCAGGGCAATGGCTGATAGTGAGACATCCGATACCAATCCACATGCACGCAAGTCAAGGTGCTCTAATCTATCGCAATATTCGGCTACTTTCAAAACAGCTTCGTCTGAAATATGGTGACACCCAGCTAGTGACAGATATGTAAGCTGTCTGTGGACAAGAAATGGATAGAGTGCATCGCTTGAAAAATGGTCACAAATATATATGTCTAAATGCTCCAGCTTGGATGCTATTTGACCAATTTTTGAGAGGGGTTCGTTGATTGACTTTTCTTTTATTTTGCGAACTGACAAGGATTTCATCGAGTTACGATATGTCTTCAGTCGTGTAGGCTCTACTGACGGATATTGTTCTTGCTGTCGTATGAATTCATTATACTCTATATTAGATATCAGCGTTTCTGGAAGTAAAATGTAATCTGTCTTCAAGTATTCAAGACGGTCTACGTATTCAATGGGCGTTTGAACTGAAGATGATGTACTTGATATAGATGATGCTCGGCTTGGATATCTTGTGAGTGCTGATGTTTCAAAATTATCTCCGTCCAAAGGTGCCGGCAATCCAACGGCGAGCGCTGCGGCTGATGATGATGAAAAGCTAGGGGTTGGAATAGGTTCATTGTATATAATAGATGCAAATTTTAAAAATTTGTCTAAATCTGCTTTTGTATCGTCGAATGCTACGTTTCTCCACATCGCACGAATAGTCCAATCATACCACAATCGATTTACAAACAAACATGGGTAGAGATCTGCATATAATTTCTTTTTCTGATCTTCTTGAGGATGGTTGGCTGTCAAAAACGATAATATATGACTGACTATTTCAGGAAGCTGGGTTGCTAGGTGTTCCATGTTGTAAAAAAGTGACAAAGGGAAACGATAAAAAGAAAAATAAATAGAAAAAAGAGGATAATGAATAAAATAAGAAAGTATATGAAGAAAGACTAAGTAATTGAAATAGGAATGGTGAAAACGGAGGTTTTTATTGTTCAATTCATACATTCCTTGTGCTTCAAAATTCAGTTGATATTACGAGTGACAATCTTTAAAATATTTTTAAACGACGAATACAATAAAAAAGCTCCTTTATTTTTCATATGAGCATTATGGCATGTATATTTTATCTTCTTACTCCTTTTAGTCATTTATTTCATCACCCTCCTTCTATTTATCTGTGTTGTTATCAAACTGAAAAAACTATGTGTAACTTAATAGTAAAAAAAGCTGTATTTCATTAGGGTCGATACTTATGCATAGGGCTATTTTAAAAATATGAAATTTACAATAAACTTATTGCTTAAGCATAATTAGAGCCATGACTTTGTTTTAAAGCAATTTATATTTTATTTTAAAGTCTTGAAAGAATTAAGCATGGTTTTACGATGTAATGCTGAAAGAAAAATAATTGCTTTGTTTACAGCTGATAGAAATTTATTTTTTTATATATATAACTGTCACTCTGTTTACCAAAGATAGTCTATCGTAACGAACAGTCAATATACATATATATCATTTATATACTCTGTTTTTCAAGTAATCGGTGAATACCTACAAGTAATTGAGAAAATCTTTTCGAAGAATTGGGAATACTTTCTGAAATAGTTGCCAAGTATTTTCAAGTAACCGAGAAAAAAATCGGAAATTGGTTAAAGAACCCTCTGAATTCATATTTCTTGTATTTCATTTTAAATGTCATTATCCGCTTTATTATTAACTATTTGCATGCCACAAATTCATTTTGATTGTATGCAACTTCTTAATACAGCAACTTACTAACGTACTGAATATGTCACATACTATTCAAGTACTAAAGTGTGTCTTAAAAGCTCCAAAAAGACTTTGTAAGCGATCAGCTTCTCTTACTTAATTATTTTATTAATAATAATGAATATCCATGTGTTAAAAAAAATGTATGTAATGCAGTGATTTTATAGCAATTAAGAGCGATGAATATTGGCTTGGGCTTCAGGAGTGAACAGGCCACGACCAGACAAAAGATCGACGAGAGGGCGATGGCCCAACCACCATGCATCCAAAGGTTTGCGGTTCTTCATATCAGTAACTTTAATTAATTCCTTGACAGGGTTGTAAGCAACGTCTGACCCAGAAACACCGACGACAGCAGCTGATTCAGTCGCTTTTGTGAGTTCAACTGGCACAGGTACTTTCTGCTTATGTGCGATTCCAAGAGCTGCTGAAGTATGTTTCTCAAAGAAATCAATACAGGACTTAGCAAGGCGTGTTGCTCTGATACGATCCATGGGACTAGGGTTAACACCTTGTTGGATATGACCGAGAACTGCAGTTCGCGAATCGAATAAAGCATGGCCCTCATCCTTTAGGATATCTGAAATGACCTGAGTAGTATATGTCTTACTAACTGTTTCATTGCGCAAAATTATTCTTCCCTCAGATTTATCTGCCGCATCATCCATATACATGGCCATCAAATGACGAGAGTCAGATTGAAGTCGAGAAAGGTTTATACCTTCTTCAGGAATATAAATTGTACTTGCTCCACTCGCCAAACCTGCTTCTACAGCTAAATAACCTGATCTTCCACCTTGAACTTCAACAACAAACACACGGCGACGGGATGAACGAGCAGACTGGACAATAGCATCACATGATTCAACAATGGCGTTGAGCGCAGTGTCTGAACCTAGTGAGAAGTCTGTACCTGGAACATTATTGGATACGGTAGCAGGGATCAGTGTAATAGGGATACAGAGTGAAGGATATTGACTACGAGCAGCCTCAAGATTAATAACTGAGGCAAAGGCTTCAAAACCGCCGACTACCAAAAGAGCTTGGATGTTATGCTTTTGTACTTGATAAGCAATGGTTCCCATATCAACAGCTTCCCCAGGTACAGCACGATTAGTTCCTAGTTCTGAACCACCTCGAGGAGACCAGCCATCTACACAAATCCATGACATTTCTTCAACAGAACCACGGGCCAAACCTGGAAATCCATTATTGATACCGAAAGGCTTATGACCACGATTAAGAGCATATCTGACAGCTGTACGAGTGGCAGCATTCATACCACCAGCCGGTGCTCCTACATGAATAATACCAATGTTAAGTCGAAGATGCTCAGGTAACAACATAGTCTCATCATCCAAAATTGTAGATGCATTATAGGCTTCAAATTCTTCAGCGAATTGAGGATCACGAAGTTCCATAGCACGAGCAAAGTTCTTTTCACCAATAGCTTTTGCAACTTCATGAGTGAGCTCGACAGCTTTCATTAAAGGTCCACTTGTTACATGATTATTACTCATACCGATCATAGGAGATGGAGTTTCAGGTGTTGAACGTAACACAGCCTCTACTGCCTCAACACTTTGAATAGTGGCAAGAATACGATCATAAGCTGCAGGTGAGCCACCTCTCTGGGTGTGGCCTAGGGTAGTTACACGAGTGTCAAGTCCAAGTCGATCAGTCAATATATCTTTAATATGCTCAGCTTTAATTGGGTTCAGATTTTTATCGATGGCACCTTCAGCAACAATAACGACTGTTTTACGTTTACCAAGTTCACGATGTCGTTGAGCAACTGAGCATAAAACGGATTCCCAATCATCTTGGCTTGGGGGTCGTTCAGGAATAAAGATGAAATCAGCGCCAGTAGCAATTCCTGCTGCAAGAGCCAACCAACCACAGTGGCGACCCATTACCTCAATAACAAAAGCACGAGAATGAGACAAGGCAGTTGTGCCAATAGAGTCAACGGATTCACAAATACGATGAAGTGAGGTCACAGCACCAATCGTTATGTCAGTAGAAGACATATCATTATCGATGGATCCCACAAGGCCAACAATGGTCAGATGTTTATATGCTTTTGACTGATCCTCGGTGATTCGACCGGTCTTTAAAAGCTCGTCATTCAAGCCACTCCATTCAGAGCGGAAAACATCAGCACCAGTTAGAGAACCATCGCCGCCACAAACAATTAGAGAATCAACACCATTTTTAATTAAATTTTCAGCAGCTTGTAGACGGCCTTCGCGAGTTTTGAAAGGCATGCATCTGGCTGTACCAATGGAAGTACCTCCCTAATTTAGAAAGTATGTGAATTTCCTTATCCACCTTAATCTTTTGTAACCTTACAATAGCCAAATAACCTCGAACACTCTTCCAGTCCATCTTCTTGATACCACCATCAACAAGACCTAAATGCGATAAACAACCCATAAATCAACTTGTATGAAAGTATATATTCATGACAGTATATTACCTTGATAACCTTCATAAACAGCAAACACGTCACAGCCTTTAGAGATGCCATAACGTACCACAGCACGTACACACGCATTCATACCTGGTGCATCACCCCCGGAAGTAAGTACACCGATTTTCTTAGTTTTACCGGATTTATTAGCTGCTTCGTCAATAGAGCCGGGTCCAGTAAGAGGAACGTCCAACACGCTTGGAAAAGCTGGCTTGTTGGAGAAAATAATAGTATTGTTCAAAGGATCGAGAGTATAAAGCTCGATTAGCTGAAAAGTACCACTGAATGACTTGATTGATTTATCTTGATAAGGAGAACCCAAAGTATCTAATTGGGATTTTACGGCCTGAATTATAAATATAAGATAAAAACAGTTATTACATAATATATTACTACAATGATCCAAAATCCTCACTACAAATACTTACACCAACATCAAGTACCGATAATGATAAGGCTGCTTCGTTCAAAGACCAGTCCATATCTTCGGTTGGCTTTTGGCGAGGAACAGAAGTGGTGTTTAGTACAAGTTTAATGATAATATCAGTGGTCATTAGATGTTCATTTGATGCAAGCTTAAGCCATATCTCTTCTTGGTACCCGCCATCTTTAACTGCCTCGTTCGATGTACTAAGCGTTTTAAAACCAAGTGAATTATAAAATGATTTGGTGAGTTCAAACAACTCAGTCGAGCTAGCAGTATAAACAATATGAGAGAGACCTTGTACCATATTATGTATCTAATTTTTCGGGCCAAAATGAGAATTTATTATGTAATAACGTATAAACTAACTTACAGTCGAATGAATAAAGAAAAATAAAAAAAGGAAAAATAAAAGTAAAAGCAAAATGGCATTCTTGTGTTTCGGTTTATATTTTTTTTTCTGGTTTCAGTTTTTACATGACTTTCGTGACTAGTTTCGTGTGTGAAAGTTGTTGGTGCTTTGGCTTTTCCGCTTCCAGCACGTCTAAACTATTGTTCCATGGTGATTTTCAACAACATAAGGTGCCTAAGGTCTACTTTTGTACCTTTTCATTTTAATAATGACCTGATATTTAACAATTTATCAGGTTACAAAAGTCAGTAAACATGTGCAACACCAGACCCGATAAGTCAAAAACAACGACGTGTTGGCTGATTGTATTTTTAGAAAAAACAAAGAATCGGAGTATAAATAAAATAAAGGGTATGAAGTATTTGATTTATTTATTGTACACAGTAATAATGAGTGAATGATATTTCTAATTTCCAAAATGTTTTGATAATGTTTCCTAAAGAAAAGGACCAGTTAGTTTTGACCCAAGTTATACGATTAAAATAAAAACTTACATAAGTTAAAAAGATAATTGCTGAAGTGGGAGCACTACGAGCAACAGTGATTCCACAACCTCTATAAAATGCCTTATATCCTCCTACTGAATAGATTTCTTTGGCGGTCTGAATGAATGTTCGCTGCCCTGACGCTTTTACTGAACCGAGAAGTTGCTCATCCGTCTGCATTTGTGACTTAATCACATCCACAGGGTATAAAGATGCATTATATGCCATTCCACCTAAAGCACCACCCAACATCAATTCATAAGGTGATAAATCCTTCTTGAGAACAACGCCTCCGGTTTTCATCTCTCTTCGTTTTATAAACTGAGCACATACGTACTCATATGAACCGAACCAAAACGCTCCACCACCTGCTTCTCTTAATAATGTAGCAAGAAATCCTCGATAGAAACCAGAGATGCCATGTGTTCTAACAACATGCTGGATAACATGAAATGGGCCTGTAAATTGTACACCGTGTGTAACAGAAGATTGACCGATTTGAACTTGCAATTTACATTTAATCAGCTCAACGGGTGTAAGTACAAAAGAAGCAATGGCCCCAGAAGCAGTGCCTGCCAAAACCAACTGGCTTATACTAAGTGCAGGTAAATCTTCCTCAGCCATGTATTTTTGTTTCTCCAGCTCTTCACTTGGTGTAGAGTAAGAGCGAATCATTCTTTGTACCTGGCGATAGCCCACAAATAGAGCAGCATTTTCCACCATGGACCCAACTAAAGGAGAAGACATACCCTATTTAAAGCAATGATGATGGTTACAAATTAATCTACGATTATTTATTTTACTTGATTGACATACTGTGAATAAGCCTTTTGCTCCTTCTTGCTTTAATAAAGTTTTAAGGCAATCCCAAGGTCCAGAAAAATAGGGTTGATCTAAAGGCTGAGTTTGAAGCCTTACTTTGATTGTATCAAAAGGATACTCAACAAATTTGCCAACCATACCAGCAATCTATGGTATAAATAAGTATCTAATACTTAGCTTCATTACAATTATAGATACTTACAGAACCAAACATAAGGTCATTTAATTGATGACGTAAATTTGACGTTGGCTCCTCTTTATGTTGTTGCTGAAATAAAGATTCAGTACCCAAAAGTAGGGTGTTGGATGTAGTTTGTGTTTCCATTTTAGTTGTTTTTAGGGGAAGATAATAATATAAATGCAAAAAATAGAATGTGGATAAAGCCTTTTATATACTCTCACTCGTAAATAATCACTTTTAAACGTTTATTTATTATATATTAATGTTTTTTGGAAAATTATACAAGTGGCCAAAACGGCAAAGAGGAGAAAAAGAAGAAAAACACTCTCTTAATTCTTGGACCTTTTAAACATGTCCTCCAAAGGCTTGCATTCACCGTCACGAAGGTGGTACAGAAACAGTAAGTGCTGAATAAAGTTTTTTAATTGGCTAACATTGTTCAAAATGACTCATAAAGTCATTTTAAGAACAGATAACGTTCCCTTATCATGAAATAGATGCAAATCTCACCTTTTAATTGGTATTATTTAATTTTAAAAAAAAAATAGGCGAAGAACGAAAACAGATTATCAAGATCTACTCTCGTTAGTTGTTTTTTTTTCTTATCGTTAGTAACGAATCACTAAACAATTTATTTTTACAGGTAAATCAAGTAATAGAGTAGCCACCTTAAAGCACTGATTTCAAAAGCCTTCAAACCTACGAAAATGTATCGTTTTTTGGTAGATAAAAGAAAGCTCTATGTATTTTAGTATTACTTCTTGATCATTCAATAAAACATGTCGTTTTAAATCTATCCCCAAAATAGTATTTAATTTTATAAAGCTATTATATTTCGTTCGTGCATTTGAAAACAGAAGGTCAAATAAATATACGACAAAAATGCTATTGTTCGTTGTGGGTTAAAAATTATCCGTCTTAGTTCAGAATTAATTAATAATGACTCACCTGAAAAATCCCCCCTGAAAATTGTTAACGCTGCAGGATTCAAAATATGCTATTTTTACTTTCATTTTTTATTATCCTTTAAAAGAAGACAATCATTGATTATAGTTTTTTTAATCACTAAAGAAAAGTTTTCATTAACTGAGTCTCTTTCTGCAGTGCTCAACAATTTTACGATTACAAATTCAAAAAACACAAAAACACAAAAACATTGGTCTATTTTTGAAAAGCATGGTCTACTTAATCAGATACTCAAAAAAAATCATAAAAAATCATAAAAAATCACTGAACTGTCAAATACCATTAATGCTGTTCTTTATTATAATAATCTCTTTGAAATCAAAAGCCGTTGTGGTTTTAATGGAAACTTGTAACATTTTGCATGTGACAAAGATTGCACTATCTTTACTGAAATGTTTTCATACGTTTGGATTTCCATAAAGTTTACTAATCTCTTATTCTAAACCATGCTTTTATTCAAGACTGGAAGTGTGTAGCTGTATATATAAACCCTATAAGATAACCCAAGTACACCATTAATTACCACCCTTTCCAAATATAAAATAATGTCTTGCTTATCACAGCCTTTTACTTACTCTTTGTTGCTATTATTATTTTTTTACACCCAGGAAGTTAGTGATTTGGATGTATTTGAATAAAATTAACAATATGTTTTAAATAAATAAATACAAATAAAATATATGTGAATGAATGATCATCTTTTTCTCTCTTCCTTTTTTTGTTGTCATATCTCAAAAACAAATTTATGATTGTTTTAAAATGTACGTATTGCTTTCACATAAAAATACGCAAGTAGATGCAAAGTTCATTGTTACTCTTTTAATATAGGTTTTTTTGTAGAATTTTTCCATATATTTATGCACACCTCAATGCAAGGACCCACATACTGTTTAGCACCCCAATTTCAGGAATTATGATGTTTATTACTAAATAAAGAGTCATGTCAGGGTATCAGGAAAGAGTAGAAACAGGAAAATACCATTGATCTCCTTGATTTGCAGTTAATCTCCAATATTGATTTAAAAATAAATGTTTTTAGAACATTCATTAAACTTCTACTTATTGGCATTTAAAGGTTTTAAAGACCCTAGGTTTAAATCTATTATACAGAAAAGTGCGTAATTCTTTTGTATACGAACATAAATACATTTGTATATAATCGATTCCAGCTTTGAAATTGATCGAGATCTTTATTTATAATTGTTTTTTTTTTTTTTTTT
>VCJC01000924.1:29227-39424 GCA_024140195.1 Backusella luteola
AGAAGACGAAAAGAATAAAGAAAAGAGTAAAATGTTATTGAAAACTTGTACAGTCCGCGTATTACTCGGTCCACGTGATCGCTTTTTTTTATTTGGATTGATTGCTTCTTTATTTGCAAAAGAGAGTGACAGAAATTGAAGCAAGTTTGTTTTATTAAAACTTTTTTTTATTTATTTAATAATGGAGTAAAGCCAAATCAAATCAATTTACAATTTATATTGTTTTCTCTCTCCTTTTTTTTTAATAACTCTAAAAGCACTTTATACATTGTTTTTTTTCTACTTTTTTTAATCTATGTAGTGTTTATCAAATCTATTTACAAAATGTATTATTTTTTCACGCTCTTCTTCTTTTGCTTGTTCTGACTTTTATTTCTGTGCCTACGCCGAGTCTTTTCTGCTGGTGGTTTTGTCATTTTTATAGGTGGCTTGGACACTGTTCCGATTTTTACAATTTCAGCCAGTGTCTTTTTGGGTATTTCTGGTTCGGGCTTGACAATGTCGGCGGTGGTAGACCAGCGACGGCGACGTAGGGGTTGATTAATTACAATGGGTTCTTTATTCGGTTTTGTAGATATTGAGGGCCATTCTTGGCTTGACTGTCGTTTGAATTGTCTTTTATGACGAGGCTTCTTTTGGTACCGTGCAAGTATATTGTCTACCGATTTAGTGCTCAATAAGAGGTTAGGTACGGATATGAGTGGATGACTTCCATGCCTTGTGTTTCGAATTTTTAATATAGTATCCAGTGCTTGGGAGGAGCTGAAACGTGGATGGAAATTCAAAAACGGGTCTTTTGGTCTATGTGTAATATGCTGATCTGAAAAGAGGGAAGGTGGGTATGTGTAAATACCATCAACCATGCTTCGTCGTCGATCATGAGGATGTGATGGTAAATAGCCAGTACGATTCTCGCTTGGAAGTGTGAGTGAAAGTACGTCTTTATGGAAAAGCGGTTCCGACACAATGAAAGGCTGGAAAGGTGTAAATAACTGATCGAAATCCGCTTTATTGAGCAGCAAATCTAAAAATCGATGAAACTCCATCCAAAGTCCCTGAACTGAAGCCTGATCAGCCGAATTCCCCAAATTTCGAGTAACATTAAAAGGCTCCTCGACACAAAGGCTATTTTTATATCGTCCTATATCCCATCCTTTTTCTCGCTTGAGTAAGCAGCGTCCCTGTCGCACTGAAATCACTTGCTGATTGTAATCAAACTCAATTGCAAATCGGCGAAAGAATGCATATAGCAAACCCCCTAATGTCTCATGGTTATCTGAACCAAATCCTCGTAGTCGCTCGATATTATCGCAAAAATGATCATCGCCTCTATCTCCATTCACTGCATGTAATACTGGTAAAATAGGTGGATTTCTCGTTTGCAAAAAATTGATAATCATACATGTCCATGTATACGATGATAAAGTGCCACCATTTGCTAATGCATATATTAGCCCATGTTTCTTTTTTTCAGCCCATCGTTAATTACCTGCATCATTTAATAACCTCTGTTTTGTCCAATGCTTGATAATCATAATAAGTGGTCTCACACGAGGATCAAGTGCTACATAAGTCTTGACCATTTTTGTGTTTTGAAGAGCGAGGGTATTGTTCACATTAATGTCACACGAGAGTTGTCTAATACAATACATTTAGTCGTTGTGAAGCAAATATCACCATGGAAACCACAACTTACAATTCTGGATCAAATAGACGAACAATGGGAACTTTTGCTCGAGGGACGCATGAAACATGTTGCATACCACCTTGAAATAAAGTATTAAAATAGTGCAATTCAACATGTCCTATCATTCATAATTACATTTTCTAAACAACTTGGCCAGTGTTCGAACATTTCGAAGCCCATTCCAAGGTGTTGTAATACATAAATCGACATCTGATGATGTTGTACCGAGATTATTGACCGAAGAGCTTTTAATAATAATTTGTTAATATTAACATCCATAAAAAGTAAAGCAAGTAATTACCCAAATACATGTGCTTTTATCCCATGATCAGGCCATTCATTATTTAATAATCGCTCAATCTTTCGCACAAACTTGGTACGTCTATCATGGCATTCTTTACTCGGCAGTAAAGCCTATTTTATAGAAGGCAAAGTTAATAAAACAAGCTTTGATGTTTTGTGTGTTTTTTGAAATATTATTTACTTCATAAAGATTTAGCATATCGATTGTTATATCGTCTTCGTCTTGCTGTTTGAGTACATATGGAATAGCTTGCATATTACATTCCGAGTCATTTACGGATGCCTGCATCCTCTTGGGTGAAAAAAAGTTTTTTTTTTTTTTAGAAAGAAAAACAAATAGAGAAAAAAGAAAGACAGAAAGAAAAGAGAAAAAAACTGTCAATAAAAAATAGTCACAGTAGAGCTTAAGATTTTATCAGATTTTGGTCATTTTGAATGTGATGACAATCTAATGTTTATTTGTTATTATAAATAAACTTTTCACTTGAATACAAAAAAAAGTTTACTTATTGTTGACAGCTTTCAAAATAAAAAAATATAAACAAAAAAAAATATAAAAAATAAAAGTAAAATAAAAAACCATTTTTTTTTCTTTGAGACAAAATATATGTATATTTTTATTTAAATAATTGATTTTTGATATAAATATAAACAAGGGATAATAAAAAAAGTATAATTCTCTAAAAAATTATTTTTGAAGTCTTATATAAAAAAAATTACAATTCCTCATCGGTAGTGTAGACTTCTTCACCACGCTTGCGACGTTCCATACGCTCCTTCTTCTTCTTACGAAGTTCCTTGGAAGACAACTTCTTCTTCTTTTCAACAGCCTTGATAGTGTTACCTTGAGCATCGACCTGATCTTCCTGTTCTTCTTCCTTGACAGCAGTAGTACCGTTACCGGAGACCCAGTTGTGACCAGAAGGAGTCAAGCGACCAGCATCAACCATCCAGACTTCGTTACAGAGAGCTTCAGTGAATTCACGGTTGTGAGTAACAATGACAACACCACCACCATATTCCTTGATAGCCATGGCAAGAGCACCAAGAGATTCACGATCCAAGTAATTGGTAGGTTCATCAAGAACCAACATGTGAGGCTTGTTCCACATAGCAGCACCAATAACAAGCTTGACCTTTTGACCACCAGAGAGACCACGGATACGAGAGTGAGTGGCAAACTCGGCTTCAAGACCAACTTCAGTCAAGTGCTTTTCAATTTCCTTGGCAGTCAAAGGACGGTTAAGACCCATCTTGGCAGCTTCAGCGGAATCGACTTCAGCAATCTTCTTACCGAAACCCATATCTTCAAGCTTCTGACGAGAGATCCAGGTGTTATCAACAGAAGAACGACCAACCCAAGAGACTTCGTATTCGTAAGATTGCTTGAGCTTACGACGACCAACGAGCTCCTCAACAACACGCTTCTCACCATCAATAACGAAAACCTGTTCCATAACCTTCTTGATGGCATCACCGTTCATACGATCATTCTTGTCAAGTTCTTCACGATCTTCACCGGTAGCATAACGCCATTGGATGTATTCATTAGGAGTAGAGTCCAAGTGCTTTTCAATATGGTGGAAAGCGTGCTGAGCAACATAAGCAATACGCAAGTTAGGGTGCTTCCAGACAGAGCCAACCTCGGATTCAATTTCACCAGTCAACAACTTGATCAAGGTAGACTTACCGGCACCATTAGGACCAATGACAGCAACACGAGAGGCAAGAGAACACTGCATGGAGATGTCAAGGAGCTGCTTCTTGTCAGAACCAGGGTACTGGAAGTCAACGTTCTTCATCTTCAAGATAGCACGTTCCTTGGTCTTGATACCTTCGAGTAATCCAGGTTCAGGGAAGGAGAACTTGATCTGAGAGGCTTCAAGAGAGTAGTAAGAGGCAGCACGAGGGACCTTCTTGACGAACTCGGAAAGGTTACCACCATAACGCTTCAACTTGTAGTTGGGCTCGTAGTGAATGATATCGGAACAGACATGATCTAAGAAACCAGAGTCGTGAGAAACAATGATGGAGGTGACAGTCTTCAAACCAAGGAGGTAGTTCTCCAACCAAGCAACGTTAATAACATCCAAGTGATTGGTAGGTTCGTCCAACAACAAGATATCAGCGTTCATCAACATAGCACGGGCAAGAGCCAACTTCATCTTCCAACCACCAGAAAGCTCACCAATAGCCATCTTGGTAACCATAACCTCAGAGAAACCATACTCCAAAAGAATCTTACGAACCTGCTCAGGATCCTTGGTCTCAACACCCTCGGAAGCAAGGATAAAGTCAACAAGAGGAGTATCAGCCTCAGAACCATCAATATCGTGTTCAACATAAACAGTCTTGAGCTCGGAACGAGGAGGGAAACCTTCAACCTGTTCGTTGGCAATGGCACGCATAAGAGTAGACTTACCACAACCGTTAGCACCACAGAGACCATAACGACGACCACGCTTGAGACGGAGAGCAGTACGGTTAAGCAAGATCTTGGCACCATAGGCAAGAGAGAACTCACAGTTACAGAGATCCTCACCTTCATCATCTTCTTCCTCGGGGTCCTTAGGAGTGACAGCTTCCTCACACTTGTTCAAAGCCTCAACAGCCAAAGTCTGAGCATCCTCAGCAGACAAGAAAGACTTGGCATAGGGGACAAGAGCAGCAATCCAGACCTCCTTGAAGAAGTTCTTGGCAACACAAAGGTTAAGAGCAACATCGTTCATGTACTGGACGGTGATATCGAAACGAGCATCAAGCTCCTCAGGCAAGAGCTCCTTGATGGAAGATTCAACCTTGGCTTGCTTCTGGACCTTGGTGAAGACCTCAGTAGCGGGGTTACCAACACGTTGGAGAGTAGCAAGAGCCTTCTGGACAACACCACGACATTCAGGATCAGCAACAACATCTTGGACCTTCTCAAGAGCAGGCAAAAGAAGAGGCAAGAAAGGAGCAGCGACATCAGGATCATCGACAAGCTTGGACATGTTGTCAATAATCAAAGCAGCCTTACGCTTAATGGCAGTAGCACGCTCATTCAAACCACGACCCAAGAGAGGGACCATGATAGACAAGGTAGCAGAGTCAACTTCCTGAACAAAGGTAGTAGCACCGAGCAAGTGAATGGTTTCAGGGACATTCTCGGGGTGGTTGATACAGGTGATGACAGCAGGGATGAAACGCTCAATATCCTTGTTGACAATAAGAGTACAGATGGTAGCCATAGCATCAGTAGCCTTCTTCTTGACATCGGCCTTGGTATCCCACATACAATCAGAGACAACAGGGATGACTTCAGGGATGGCAACAAAGAATTCCTTGGGGTGTTGCTTGGTCAAAAGCTCCAAAAGCTCAAGAGAGAGCATCTTGGTTTGCCACTTGCAAGAGTTACCGAGACCGGTGAGGATGTAAGGGACGGTCAAAGAAGCAGCGTTAGGCTGGATCTTGGCAACAATGTTCTGGGCAACTTCGAGAGCAGCGGTCTTGACAGCAGCTTGCTTATCGGCCTGGAATTCAAGAAGGTTAGGCAAGAAAGACAAGACGAAAGGCTCGGCCTGACCAGCCAAACCGTTACCGAAAAGGGCACCAACAGCAGCGATGGCACCGAGACGAGCACCAGCACTCTTCTTGTTGGAGAAGTCCTTGTTGAGAGCATCAACAATGTTGAACTGCTTAAGAGAGAGGACGCCGTTAGCAGAGACAAAAGCAGCGAGTTCTTCGGCGGCAGACTCGCGGTCAGCATCGGAAGCAGCTGAAAGCTTGGAGAGAAGTTCCTTAGCCTTGGTGGCCTCAACCTCACTAGGAGAGACGACCTGAGCGGTCATCTTCTTGACCTTAATTTCGCTCTGAGTGTTCTTTTGAGCAGCAGTGGCGGGCATCTTTACTGTTTTCAAGAATTAAATAAAGAGAAAGAGAGAGAGGATAGAGCGAATATAAGAGGGAGTCCCACTAAGTTTAAAAAGGGGATTAAAGGAGAAAGAAAGGGTTAAAGTAAACTCAAATCAATGTAAAATTCTTTTTATTTGCCTACCCTTTTTTTTTTTTTAAAAAAAAAAAAATTTTTTTTAGTGGATTACAGTAATTTACAATACAAATTATACTGTTACCAAGCAGAGATCGACGGAGTTGAAAAAAGAAAATCCCCCATCCACCCCCTCGCCTAACCCTCTTTTCTTTACTTCGATTGTGGAGATAAACTGTACCTTAAACATCCCAGGTTTCAGAAAGTAAATTTTTTTTAATTTATTTTCAATTTTTTTTAACAAAAGTGTTTTTTTTTTGTTATCCATGTATAACATATGCTTGGTATACTTTTTTTCGGACATAAGCCTCTATCCTATTTTACAAGCCACTGGACCACTAGTTTTTGATAAAGGGAAAATGAAAGTAATGATATCCCAATTAAGGTAACCGATGATTGCACACAATTGATGAATTCATCTGAGATAATAACCAATTAAAATCACTCATGGTTACACAAAAAGAATCAACAAATGTATTTAAATTGGTATCTTAAATGCCAAATGAATATGTGTTTTTTATTGTCACTTTCATTTCAACATCAATAATAAGAAAAGACAATATAATGGAGTTATTAAAATACGGCTTTGCAATTATTCTTATTATTTTGAAACCTAATTAATATTGTCAACTACAATGCAGCGCTCTCCTTAAATTTTACTTTATTTTGATTTATTGACGGAGCGGATCAGCACCGCGATTTTTTTTTTTAATAATTTTCAAAAACAAAACAAAAACAAAGTGAATCAATTAAAACCATGTCGCAGCTGACTCAGAATTGCAGAAATAAGAAAAAAAAAGACCGAAAGTAATGTTGTAATCTAAACTTTTTTTTTTATGTAAATAACCCATTTCAAGTCTAATGTTTGTTGTTGATTCTTCCAGTTCTTGTATTAAATATGGATTACTGTGTTCATAGCCACTATTAAAAGATTAGTGGTACATAGTGATTATGCATTATCCAAAGTCATAGGTCACAAAACGCACAGACCGCACTCTTTCTGTCCTCCTTATTTTTATTATTACCATTTCAGTTTTTATTGACAGCATTAAGCTGTTCCAGACAATAAGTTCTGGGCTTTAGAAATAACAGACTCTATTTGCGAAGCCAAGTGATCTTGGTTTGCTAAATATGTTTGGAGTCTCTCCAGTAATTCAAGCTGCTCTTTTGAAGACAGATTATTAATTACTAGCGCTAAAATAGTGCCAACAGATACATTGTACATCTAAGTTGCATTTAAATCAGACAACCATGATAATATTGTATTTTCAATGATATGATACTCACCTTAATGAAGCTTTGATAATACATGTATGCGAATAAGCCCATTAAAAATTGGCAGTCCATTCTATCTGTCAATCCGCCATGACCAGGGATACTATGACCAAAGTCTTTAATTTTGAAAGCTCGCTTGACGGCACTGGCAAAAAATCCTCCAAAAGGTGCAATTAATGAAGCAAAGCATGCCATTACAATTGCATGCAATTGAACGGGCGCAATCCATACTTCCTTAATATCTGCTAGGCACTATTTAAGCGTACAGTCAGAAATTCAGCTGATGATAGAAAGGGGGAATACAAGTCCGACATCACAGTTTTTGGGGGACAAGAAAAAAAAAGACTTACCAAGTATTTTAACACAAAACGTATCAATGAAGGCAATTGCCAAGGAGCAGCAGTAAACACTGGGTTTTTAGGTTCACATGAAATATTGGACCATGCAGAAGCACCCAAGTCTGTTACAGGACATGTCATGTAATCAAATCTCATAAGTAGTGTTGCAGTCTATTCATCATTAGCATTATAAAAGGTTATTATAAATATGAAAACTTACAAGGAATCCAAAAACTAATGTGCACATTAATGCACCCACAAAGCCCTCAACTGTCTTTTTAGGGCTCAATTGAATCAATGGGGTTCTTCCCCAGAAGAAACCACAAATATAAGCGAATATATCATTACAAACCACAAGTGCCGCTGGTAAGAAGAACCAAATCAAGCCTTCCAAGATATTATCAACAATAAAGTGAGCCTGTACTACAATCAAAAATACCGCCATGTGTGTCCAGCCAAACTGTGACATCTGAGAGCGATATTGACCCTTCCTCAGGTTCATAACAAAGAATACGAATCCTACGCAAAGGCAGATGCATTAATATCAGAATTAGAGCACCATAGGCATCCAATTTACCAATGACATAAAGAACAAAGCTTATAAATCGATGATGGGTGGCAAAAGGCAACAACAACGCGTCAACCATAACAATTTCTTTAAAATAATAGATGATTGATTCACCATATAAGAAATATTCTGTTGTGATGAAATAGTACCTAAAAAACAATAACAGAAAAAGGGTTTAGGCTAAAATAGTTTTAAAAAAATCACCTTTTTATAGTTACCAACTCATAGTCTTGAACCAACTTAAATTGCCCCTTGCCGAATAGTGTGCAATTTGAATGACTTCTCTATAAACCAACATTGTAATAATCATGACCATCACGATTGACCATATATAACCCGACGCAAGAATAACAAAGAACATGGCAATCATAATTAGAGTTGTAATTGTCCTAATCCACCAATTGCGCCATTTTTTGCTAGGGATCTCGGCTGCCAATAGAGTGGTTGGCTCTTCTTCTGCAACCTTTTTTGTATGTCTACGTTTGGCTGGCATAGTTGAGAAATGCGATTTTTTCCATTTTATTTTCTTTTTTGGGGGAAAGAGAGAAAAACAGGACAAGTCACAAGTTGTGGTGATTAAAACCAACTATTCAATTAACCTGCTTTTTCACTTCATATGAATAAATGAAGACCTGATCTTGCTCTTTGATGTTTTGCGATGTTGTTTGCCATAAAAATTACCATTTTTAGCATTAGCACAATTTTATGTGTGACAAGAACTTCCCTGCAATTAGTAATAGCGTTCCTGATGAACATATGAAAAACATCCTGAAATGTGGATAGCTTTATGGTCAATCAACGCTATTATTCCCAAAAGAGCTGATTTATTTACATTTTATTGATCCAATTTGGATGGGTTGGCCTAAATTCAGACCATTGACTCCATTTTATCAACCTTAAGTACAATTGTACGTTATACCATAAACTTTGATGCGTGGTATCTTGTGCTGAGGAGAATGTATCATTTTCATTTGACCTATCCAAAATGGAATTTCAAGACGGTAATAATAAAATATAGCAATCCGTTTAATGCACTACCAAATATTACAAAAAGATCACTGTACGATCATCAAAAAAAAAAGATCTAATGCCAACCGTGATCATCCAATTAAAATTTTTTGCTTCACATCAAGTCACTCCCCAAAACAATTTTTTTGTCGATCCAAATTGATAATAACATCAAAACCACCTTTATATATTATAAAACTTCAACCATGAGAGCGGATACTTCCACCAATAGGACCAAGGTGAGAATGAGGATGATGCTGCTGCTGCTGCGCGTTCTCGCCGCTAGACGTTGAAATGAAGGGGTGGTTTTCAAGTACTTTGATGCTAGTTGGACGAGAATAGATCGACTTTGGCGATGACGAGGGTATTATTGAACTTGATATATAATCAGTGGAAAGTAAAGGTGGTGAAGGTGGTGGGATTGAGTGTAGGAATGAATCGATTCTGTATTGAAGCAACGGATCCGTCCTTGGTAATATGTCCAAATCAAGTCCTGTCAAAAACGGCGAGTAAAGTCGCTTTGGCTTCGTCATTTCTGATTCATCTTCGCTAGTGACTGGTGTGATGGCAGGTGATATTAGATTGAAATCCTTTAATTGTGATGGTTCGTTTTTGTTATTCTTTTTCGATTTAGTTTTGTTCTTTCGCTTCTTCTTCTTTTTAACCTTTTCTCCGATTTGAGTCCATTCGTGGCTTGACAGTGGGTCTATTACTTCGTCTCCGGTTAAAACAGGTTGGCTTTTGGCTTGCCTTTCAGCTTTTTTTTGACGTTTCTGTTGTTTCTTTTTTGGCTGCTCAATTACGATAGTCTCCTTTTTGCATTTATTCTTCTATGGAATGAAAAGTAAATAAATAAATAAAAATGATTGTATAAAGATGACTAAAGTTATAGGTTGAATTGATTTTTCCGAATTTGTTAATCCGCCGCCTGAATTGATCTTCCACAGCTCCCCCTGCCCATAATCAAAGTAAAAAAAAAAAAAAAAAACTTTTT
>VCJC01000093.1:4459-17488 GCA_024140195.1 Backusella luteola
GGAAAAGAGAAATACATCATGTATAAAGAGTATATTTCGGACAGTGAGCAAATAAAGAGATAGGTAGCCATGTAACAACGTATATTACACACCAATGAGGGATAGCATGATAAAAAGTAATCGAGTAACGCATCAATAGGACAAAGTTTACTACCACAACTATGTCTAGCGAGCCAGACATACTATATTCCATTATTTTAGTATCATGCCTTGGGTTAATACCAATCTCGTCAACCCTTTTTTTTCTCATCAACTTTTTCTCAATAATTATTCTCCTTTTTCTCAATAATTTGAAAATGTTTCTCAACAATTTGAAAATCTTTTCTCATTAATTTGAAATTGTTCTCATTTTCTTGAAAAAGACAGTACAACATATTATTTTATATATAAATAACTATGAACACAAGAATGGTGCAACAGTGAAAAAGGTTCACAAGGACGTTTTATAAGTCTCCCCTAATATATGAAAAAAGAGAAACATTTTTTCACTTTGTCTCTCTTTCTCTTTTTTATTGTATGTTAACAATACGAAGATATCATTTAGAATCGTGTCACTATATCGATTGGGCGTAATGGGATGATGCGTCCTAAATTAGTCATGTACCATGTGCTTTTTCATGTTAAAAAGCTAAGAGTTATCCGTTATTATTTAAGAAAAAAAAATAGATAGGGCCATTCATATTGATAATAAAGAAAGACAAAACTTACTATACGTATCATAATTTTATAGATGAGAAGGGGACATGCTAAAACAAAACGATGAAACATTTCTGATAAAAATCCTTTACAAAGGAATTCAAAGAACGCAATTCTACCTAGTGAGTCAAGCATAAAAACAGCTATTATTATATGAATTTAAAAGGCAAATATGATGGTATTTATAGCGTTAGCTTGAGAAGTGGATAATAAATGAGAAGAGGAAGTTATATACGGATATATAACAGTGCTGTTACCCTTGTGAGTGTGGCAGCCATTGGCTCTTTTTTTTTTTAGTAGACCTATTTGAAATATTCTTGTTTTTTCAAAAAAAAGAAAGACAACTTTATTAATACATAGTAGCCTAGTGAGCAGTTTTCCTACAGTAATATAAACTAGTATTTCGGTCCGATTTAACTTTTATTATTGTTGTTTTTTGTTTTATTTTACCTCTCTAATTATTTTGTAATTTAATAAACGACATATGTTTAAACGAGGAGGCAGTCTCTAATTACGATAGGCAGATATACTTCTTACAAATATCTATATCATTGATCATTTTGTTATTATTACTAATGATATATAAATATTTCGTTAGTTGGAGACTTCATTTTTGAATTCATAGTATCTTCTAAGTTTCTACACAATAAGTTGTAACCAAACTATGATATATTGCAATGTGAATGCTTATACGATAGACCTTTAAATGCAGAAAAAGTACACTAAATAGTAGTAGTCTCTTATTATGAGGGGACTACAATGACAAAAAATAACTATAATTTATCCCAGACGTCAGCAAAGAGAGATAGTTATTTGTGACTTGCGTGCATGTTGATAATAATAATATAATAAATTTTTAGTGAAAAAACAAATAAAACCTCTCGCTCTCTTTCTTTCTTTTCCTTTCCTTTTCCATTTTTTTAATTTTTTTTTAATTTTTTAAATTTCTTTTCGTTTTTATTCATTGGTTCATATCTTTTACGCTAAAGAATGGCTAAGCCAAGAGCACCGATATCAACAAGACTCCGTAAGAGAGATAAGAGTGGGAATAAAGCTATAGTTGAATCAGGTAATAACAGTACTTAGAAACCATTTCTATTTTTAATTTATTTTCATAATAATTAATAATATCTGATAACATATGATCATCCTCACCTATAAAAATAAAAAAAGACATAGTGAATGGTAATTGTATCTTAATACGTATATTATATCGTTGTTGTTGCTAATATTAAGAATATTCGTACTTTTTCTCTCTATATTAACTCATGAAGATGATAAAAATGTACGATTTTCACCTCGAGATGACCCAGATATTTACTTGGACGAACTTCAATCACCCATTTCTTTTATAAGAGGCTCACCTGCTGGAAGGGAACAATTGATGAAGGAAGATAACGATCTGGGTGATATATCATTTGGAAAGAATCATCTAAAAAGAAGATTGTTGGTTTCCACCTTTTATAACTCGAATGTCGGAGCGCCGGTACCATCTAAGAGAACAAGACATCTTTATCCACAGCAGCCGCAAAAAAAGAATGATACAGCAACAGTAACCGTGGCATCAAAGAGCAATTATACTAAAAGCAATAGTCAAAGTAGCCAAAACTTAAACTACTCCTCTAGATCCAAAACCAAGTCGGCCCAAACTTCTCACCCACAACCTACTCCTCATGCCCATGTATCAAAATCAAAATCAAAATCATCATCATCATCATCATCATCATCATCGTCAAAACCACCTGCAACAACAGGAGCCTCAAAATCTAAATCAAAATCAAAGTCGACAGCAACCATAGACGCACTAGATATCAACCCTGTTCCTGTTCCACTCAGCGGTACAATACCAGCTCATGTTGAATTATCAGCAAAGGATAAAGAAAAGGAATACTGGAGACGACAACGTCGTGTATTTGTACAGACGAGATTCATTACAAATGATGAAGGTGTTCTCATCGCAAATTCAGTTTATAGTAACATGAACATTAGCCCAATGAATAGAATGGTAACTTCATTTCAGGGTAATATTGCGAATTTTCGTACAAAACTTCGAAGAATATTTGTTATTATTGGTAAAGACTTGGAGTTGACGGAGGAATTTGTAAAGGCTAGGAGCACGGAAACATTGTATGAGTATATTAAAAACAAGGTAATGATGGTGCAAATAAATGCTATAGTACAGATATATTAACAGTGTTCATATACACCGTTAGACAAATATCGATACTGTAAAATATGTATGGGGGCATTGGATAGCAGATCCATTTGTAGATACCAAAGTATTTTACGCCAACACCGAATCTGTAGAAATACTACGAGATATAACCATACAACTACTCATTCTCCATTTCCAAGAATTCTATAGCGTCCTATCTCCAAAGCAAGCGCGCGTAAAGACAAGGGCATTGGATCAAATAACAAGAAGACTCAAACTACCAGACAATACAGAATTCCCATAAACTTCTATCTTTTAATAATAATAAGCTCGTATATGATCATTCACTTTTTACCCCACTGCTTTCTTCTCTATTTTCCTTTTTCACTGATGGCTGGATGAGCAGGTGGCTTAACATTCATCATCTTTAAAAACTTAATTAGTCGATACTCCATTTTTCGCAACTATGTACACACAAGGCATAAAAAAAACAATTCAATAAATAACAATATGAAAGAAGTTATGAATATAGTAAACATACCATTAATGCAGCCTTGTTGTCTCCTTTCTCCGTAATAATCTTGTTTGTCCAAATAGTCAAATTACCATTACGATTACCATAGACAACATCCGTCAATATACGATCACCAACAAATGCAATCTGTGTTGGATGAACGGTAGGCTTAAAATGATTGGCTAAATGCATCCCACCTGCTGGTTTTTTCTCAGCATGTCGAAGTACTGTCACACCCAACGACTCTTCTAATTTTTGGGCCTGTAAAGTGGAAGTCAATTTTCTTTGTCAAACATGTTCTAATCTGTAAAAGTATGCACTTATCTTTGTAATCAGTATCATCATTGGTTCCGGCTGAATTGGATACAATGACTACGTTCTCTTTTCCGAATGTATCCTTACAGTTAATCCAAGCAGACTAAACATAATAATAACACCATGGTTACTATGATTTATCCAACTTGTATATTTTATAAATATCCGCTTCACCTCAAATGGTTTATAGATAGTAGATACATAAGGTTCAGTTAGACAGTTGTCTTTATCGAACCCAATAGCTTTGATATTTGCTTGTTTTAAGCTTGCATAGTTGATGGAGCGAATATCTTTTAATCGTTAAAACTTGGAATGAGTAAAGTAAAATGAGAAAGCCTTTGTACATAATATATACCATTGACAATGATGTGAGGCATGGCTAAACTTGGATTCCATAATAAACGAAATGTATTTATGATGCCAGATACATTGAGACTTTGAACCATTTTTATTATATCCAACTCCAATACAGCAATAAAAAAAAGCACACACACACACACATGGTTGTACTTCGCCAATTCAAAACTCAAAATCATGACATAATCAGCCAGGGCTTATCGCGTTTCGGCCGTTTCACCGCTACTCTCGCGTTGTTTCGCGTATACTTTCAAAGTCTTAATAAGCTTGATATATTTATTCGTATCAAAAGACTTACTTTTGTATCGGATTGATACTAGCGAAAAGTATTGCCAAATATTCAAGGTGTAAAATAGTTTATATAACCTTTTTCTAAAGTCTTTTCGTATTGGATGTCATAATTTGATCAGAGTTACAACTTAATTATTATTTACACTTGGATGTTATTAAGAGCATCTTTATCAGTTTGGCTAAATTTTTATTTTAAATCAAAGCTTGCATTCCTTGTTATTTTAAAAAAATATCAAGTAATTCTAACCGTTTGGCTATTTCTTTATTCCTTTCAGACTTGGCTAAATTTGGCCTTAAAGCGATAAAAAAAGAGAATTAGCCAAACGGTTAAAGATGCTTTAAAAGATAGCACCTTTCCTAACCTTTGTTTTTTTTAAAAAAAAAAAGTTTATCCGTTAGAGAGTCATCAGTGGGAAATGGTGAACAAGTCAAATCAGCAGGCCACTAGGTTGTTACAAAAGCAACACGTGGGGGGGTTCATTTTCTCAACATGGAAACTATGCAAAATCAATGCGTATTGCCGAGCGACTCGGTTTGATCTAAAGGTAAGGATTTTACTCCTTATTTTTGTTCTGTTATTTCAAAAATGGTGCTAAATTTAAACTCATTATTTATTGTGGCAAAATCTATATAGTTAAGCCACGGCCAGTAGAAATAATTGAAAAAGAGGTTGCTTTGGGAAAAATAAGTTCAATGTGGTCTCTCTCGTTTTATTTTTTTCGATTACAATGGGAAGGTCATTCTTATTTTTCTTTTACTTTTCTGTAACCTAACCGATGGACCATTCAGTTCGTTACTGCCCTTTTTTTCGTTAATACATGTCCCGACAATAAAATGGTTACACGAATGCGTTTTAGTGAGTAAATGCTTACGAGAAGCATTCTTGTAAAAAATGAATCAGATTTTATAATTTCATCTAAATCAGCCATTAACGAATTCGATATATTTGATAAGGTTTAAACCGAGCAAGTTTTTATTTATAGTTTGTAGTAAATTACAGTGTTATTTTCCCGATCTCTTTTTTTATTAATGATGATAAAGGAACCTCTCTTCCAATCACCAATCAAGAAATCCTTGTAATACCTTCTCGCCAATAAAACATAGTAGAAAAGATGATGTTGGTTATAATAAAAAAAAAATTTTTTCTTCTTCTTATTCTTTCTTTCTTTTCTCCTTTTCCTTTTGAATTTCATAACATCTAAAATGAAAGGACTATGTATATTATTATCAAGTATATTTTTAATATCACAGCAAGTTTATAGTCAAGATACTACATTTGATACCACAGTGGATCAATACCCAAATAAAGTCATTTTATCTCAAGGTAAGACCCCTCCCCCGTTTTTATCCCCCGGGACAAATTTCACTTAAATTCTACATAGATCAATATACTGGTTTTCAAGTCGAGTATAAGAATTGGTACAAGGTAGTCACTAATCTGATAAACAACGAAAAGTACGCCCTTGTCTGTTGTAATCAGACGTTAAATGATACTTCTGGGTATCATGCTGTTATAAGCACTCCACTTGATAGTGCGAGTGTAACGGAATTATCCGCGCTTCCATTCTTTGAGGTAGTATATAATTTAGGTACAATAATTATTTTCATTATATAATTAAATATTTATATATATATTTATATAGCTTTTAAGTTTGAGTGATAAAGTTAAAGCAGCACAACCCAGTACAAATGTGACTTCTCCTTGTTATGATAGTATCACAGATAGTCCACAACCTGGTACTTCTATACAAGCCGTTTTTACAAAAGCAACTGCTTCTAATTCCGCCGGTGTGAGCTATGTTGGTTTCTCTTCAGATGATACTAGTTTAACACCAATGGAGGTAATATAAATATTTGGGAAGATGAGGGGGGGGATAAAACGATAAAAAGGAAATTGACCTTTTTTAAATAGCAATCTGCTTGGATCGTTTATCTTGGTTATTTTTTTGATCAAGAAAGCACTGCCTTTCAAATTTGGGATAATATCAACGACAAATACATTTGTCACAAGGAGCATATGACAAATTTAGGAGATCCAAAGAAAATTGCATGGACATCTTACGATATTGTAAATAATGCATGGACCCTTAGTTTCAATAATTACCTTTATGGATTACTAAAAGACTCGGGTAACAATTACAGATGATGTTGTATAAGTTGATATTAATGGGTATGTTATAGGTATGGACTTAGCTAATCAAAATAACGAGACAACCGTCTTTTCCAATATAAATGATTTCAAATCGGCGATTTCGAATGTGGACTACATTATTGATGATACACCTCTTGTTGATTTCAATGGACAAAACTCTTTTTCAGCTTGGCTAAGTGCAGCTAATTATAGTTTGGCTACGTCTACTCCCTTTATTTCTGGTAAAAATGTATATCGAACAGATGGGTTGATTAATAGTAACGGTTATTCTGGTAACGTATATTTTTTGCAAGTGGATACTGGGGTTTTATCTTATACATAATTAAATATGATCTATAATAGATTGGCCAATCAGACAGTCTGCCCGTGCTGATCTAGTTATTTCAGGTACTTCATCATAAAAGGGGAGAAAGAGGATTGTGATATAAAAAGTAAAGAAAAATAAAAGGGGATGGATTTGAGTGTGTATACCCGGCCCATACTGATAATAATGGATAGATGTAATTCATATGGTCTATAATACGTACGAACCCGATTATTCAATGACCTGGCTACGTGCCTTTGCCCAACTCGCCAAATCCCGTGTAGTCTCCAATTCGACTTATCCCAGTTGCACAGATCCTTTAGCCCGTCTTAACACGAATCAGTGCTCGCTTACACCATTTGATCCAAATGGAAATTCAACAGATACATCATCAGAGGACAAAAAAGAAAATCTCTCAGAAGGTGGAAAGGCAGGTGTTGCAGTGGGTGTTATTGTTGGTGTAGCAGCTGTCGCCATCATGGGTTTCTTTACTTGGAGAAAGTGTTCGAGGGGAGAAACAGAAAGAACATTTTATAAAATGGATGATATGTAATGGCTGTAATAGTATATATAGTAATAGTAATAATACAAAAATAAAAAATGGATAACTGTTTAATTAAGTGTACCAGCCTTTCTTTTTTAATCATTTAAAGTCAAGGTTAAGGATGTTGCTTCTGTAACGTTGAGAGTTAATCGTAATAAACGAGAAGATAAAAGAGCTGTATAAAAATTGCTCTATCGAAGCTATGATAAAATCACAGACTGGAGAATGAAGAATACAAGACAAGCAGGGAAATACGTTGATGTGAGACTTTATTCTTCAAGATGTGTTGGATAAGAATCTAAAATTAAAATTATTGGAATGAAGTAATGGATTATTACAAAATAAAAGGGGCTATAAAATACATAATTGTTATTGCGCATAATTATTTTAGGCTGATCCGCCAAAAACACCCCTTTTTGTGAAAAGTGTGGTTTTTTACCAAAGGAAACCCAAATGACTTGGTATGTACTGTCTTTTTCAAGAAAATGAGAACAAATTTCAAATTAATGAGAAAAGATTTTCAAATTATTGGGAAACATTTTCAAATTATTGAGAAAATGAGAATAATTATTGAGAAAAAGTTGATGAGAAAAAAAAAGGGGGTTAAGAGGGGTGAAGAGATTGGTATTAACCCAAGGCATGGTACTAAAATAATGGAATATAGTATGTCTGGCCTCGCCGGATGTTCTGGTTTTTTAAAATAACAAATGGTGAATAATTGTATCTACTGGATCTACCTCTGTCATGTTGGTACGTTACTCTGTTGCTTTATATCATACTATCTCATTGGTGTGTAATATGACTTTATGGACGTTGCTACATGGCTACCTATCTCTTTATTTGCTCACTGTCTGAAATATACTCTTTATACATGATATACATCTCTTTTCCTCATTTATTTGAAATATTCTCTCCCCTTTTTCTCATCAATTTGTAATTTTTTCTCATTTTCTTGAATTATTTTTCCATGGTTTTTCTCATTTATTTTTCCCCTTTTTCTCATCAATTTGTAATTTTTTCTCATTTTCTTGAAATAAACAGTATATTTCTATGGAGCTAAAAGAGCTTCCCCCTTTTTTTTTAAAAAAAAAACTTTTATAGTTAAAAGGACATATGTTACCTTTTAAAACTTGCTCCTTATTTAAAAAAACATGAAATAAGTTCTATTTTTTTTCCACAAATACAAACTTTAACTATTAAAAGTGTACTTTTTTTCTTTATAGCTATTCATGCAAAGCCATTTCCAAAAGAGGGATAAGTAATGAATATATTCATTGAGAGTATTTCTACAGTAGGTGAAAAAATTGATGTGTTAAACTTTAAAAAAAGACAATTATTTCAAAGAAAACCTTTTAAACATGTGGTTTTAAATTTGAAAATTAGAAATAGAAAATAATTTCACAATATACAGAGTGAATAAGCCATATATTCTTTCAATGAAGATAATAATAATAACTAAAAAATTGACGGTGATGATGATATGTGTTATTTGGTAAAAACAAAAGAAAGGGATAATAAATAAATTAAGCAATATAACCAATAGCTTTATTGCTATCTGGATCATATGCACAGGCATTAGCATCTACATTAATCTTTGTAATCAAGGTCCTTAAAAAGGCCTGCTCATATTTAGAGTTTTCAAAGACAGTAGTTAGACTTTCGGAAGGACAGCGAAGAAAATTAGGTGCAAACACCATGGCGAGGTTATTCACATTCATTAGGGTATGTTTAATAATTTCAGGATCAGTAAATTCCTATTAATAAAAACATGTCAATATGTATTCTGGAAATCTATAATTGACTCTGTTTACCTGTAAGAAGCTAATAGTAAATAAAGCAATACGTCGATTAGTATCAGGTAAGCGATTAAGTATAGCAATCGCCTTTTCTGGATCTTCTGCATACTGAATGCAATCGCTATAGTTTTCTGATGTAATGATTGGGTCTTGTAAATCTCTTAGCCAATATTTGAGTAATGATGCGGGTACATTAGGATCTGTTATGCCTGATGCATCATAATTGCCGTTTTCGATACGAACACGCTATTTTTAAGAAAATAAAATGGAGAGAGCAATTTAGTTAATTGAACATGAGATAGATGTATAAAGATATAATAACAATAAAAGTCAAAAAGCTTACCAAGTCAGTTACAGCATCTGCATCACCAGGAACACGGAAGATACCTTCTGACATTTGTCCATTGGTTTCACGTACGGTATTTGCTAAAAAGGGCACTATCTGGGGTAATTGCAATTTGTTATCAATGTTTTGTTGTAACTCCATGATAAATCCTAAGGATTCGCCAAAAACCGAAGGCTTGAATGGCGCTTCCTATTGTAAATAGTCGGATAATTATTTGGTTTTAGTTTTTTGTAATTGTGATCTGATAAGATATATCTATATGTACTAACCTTTGCTCTGTTGATTTCTGCACTTGTTAGAACCTTTCCTTTGGCGCCCCTTATACAGATTCGCTTTAATTTTGAAGATACATGCTGACTCATGACATCAACTTGGTTTTCTTTAACATGATGGTTTTGTTTAACAAAGTCATCAAGATAGGATTCAAGATTCTTTGAGGGTGGGAAAGTAACACTAATGGTACACAAAATTTCCCAGCCTTTTCGAATGCTTTCCCTACAGGATGTAATTTAAAAAAAGGGATTGTTATTATTGTTTTAAAAATCAAAACAAATTATGCGTGATATTTACCCACTAGGATTGTTATGTAATTGTTTACAGACTTGTACGTAAATTTCGTCTCTCATTTGGCCCTTTGTAATACCACAAGTTAAAATGTTTTGGATATCCTCAATCTCATTAGAATGACGAGGGCGGGAACGATCTCCCATCACCATTTGTATTAACTTGAAACACTTTAGTGCATCCTTGTACAATTCCTTATTCAGCATAATAAGCGGTTGACGAATAGAATCCTGTAATCCAAAGAAAGCACATGAGTAAAATATATCAAAAAAAGTACAATGTCTTTTACCTTTGTCCATTTTAACATTTCAGTCATAGGGACTCTTCTTCTGAAAAGACCCTTTTTATGCGTCGCAAAGTATTTCTTTGCAAAACCATCGATTGCAAATTTATTGATCTCTTGTTGTAAACCAACAGGTAAAGTGGGCCTATATAGGAAAATAAGTAAAGATATAAAAAATAGTAAATCCAAAATCATCAACTCACTTTCTAATTGTGGCACTGGGGGTATTACAACCATTTTGGTTTAAAGGGTGCATTGCAATTGCAGCCTCTAATTAAAGCGAAAAAAGGGAAAGTATAAAAAAATGTAGATAAGTAAAAAAATAAAAGAATAAATCTAAACAAAACAGAGCTGATTTCTTTTTTAGTTACCTGGATTGTTTACAGGTTGACCAACATTAATGGAATAGCGAGATGCTGAAGGAGAAGTGCCTGAAGATCTTGAAACAAGATTTTTTAGAGGATTTGTAACTGTAGTAGACGATTTACTTGTTCTTGTAAAACTAGAAAATGCCGAAAAATGAGATCCTCTTCGTGGTCTACTTTCTGTTGATGTTTCCTATAAATAAAGGAGAAAGATAAAAAAAGGTTATAAGGAGGATCCTATACAAATAACAAAAAACAAGGCTTTCTTTTTTCTTTCTTTTTTTTTTCTTTTACTTTTTGTATAGAACAAATACTTTGTTTTCTTGAAGATGGAGTAGTTGAGGATGCCTTTTTAAGACCAAAATTAAATAATAAACTTGTTGTAGTAGATTGATTTGAAGTAGGAGAGGATGGTGGCAGGACGGCCGAAAGTGAATCTTCGGTATTCTGACTTGGCATGGATTGATTGCCGATATTTTTTTGAGTCAAAACTTCAACGGCGTTTGCACCGTCGGCTGAGGTTGATCTTTGATGTTTTGTTGTTGGAATGTCAATTGAAGAAGAAGGTGTAAGATCAAACGAGCGACTGTTTCGTTTAGATTTATCGATGCTAGTTGGGCTATTGACAGGTGAATAATTAGGTTCTTTCATCAACATAGCCATTTGATTGGCGAATTCGGGTGTTGGCTTTAATATAGTAATTATTTGTTATTGTTATTTTTAAGCTTATTTACTATGACAACATGTATTTTTAGATTTTATTTTTTACCTGAATCTTTACTAGAGAAATGACATTGGCATCTGTGGGTCGAATCCAATTTGAGACATTAGCACGTGTATGGTAGTAATAAGGAAGGCTGTTCTTTTCATCCCACAACTCCCACCAATCGCCCTCTGGGTTGCTTGGTTTGCTATAAAGAAAATAAAGTGTTCGGTTAATATCATCGTAACTGATGTAACTATGGTAATGATAAGCATGATCAATATTGCCATTGCTAGTACTTACACTGATTGGTTTCCAGGTTTAGTCCATGTGCATTCACCGGTTACCTATTAAAGTAACAATACATAATTAAGTAAATCGCATAAGAAAACAATAAATATGCGAGACCACAGAAAAGAGAAGGGGCTACCCATAAAATAACAATAAACTTACTGGGTTGGCAAAGAAAGGACAAGAAAATTTAGGGTTTGAAACTTCAACCCATTCATATTGAACTGACATTATGTTGCTAAATGAGCGTATAAGCAAGTAAGAATAACAAGAGAAATGAGAGCGTAAAAAAAAGAAGGAAAAATAAAAGGAAAAGAAAGGGAAAGAAAAGAGATAAAAGAAAAAATAAAAGTAGCTTTAGAAATATATAAAAAAGGGAGAGCCAAAAAAAACAGCAATAAAGGGAAAGATTCAAAATTCAGCATGGAGTTGTGCTACCATTGCCAGTTTCGAAACACGTGCAGTTATTCTACATCTTGACCAGACCTTTTCAAAGAATCATAAAAGGTGTGGCTTTGCATAAACAAGAATTATAATGTTGTTGATGTTAATGAAAGCTCCATGACTATGTTGCTTGTTGCTTTTAGATTCAATGGAACAAGCTAGTAACAGTACCAACCAATGGTTTTGATTTGATCGACGCTAATTGATAAAAAAATAAAAGGACGAATTAACAAAAAGCAGCAAAAAAAATAAGAAGCTCGGAAAGTGCTTTTAAATCCAACAAACAAGAGAGAGTTTGCATCAAATGGGTGTTTGTCTTCGGCAAAAGAAAAAGTTTATGCAATAAAGTTCTAAAAAAAGCCCTTTTTGTCATACACATACAACAGAACCAAAAAAAAAAGCTGAGCAACAAAAGTAATTAATAAACGAATCATAAGTAAAGGTTCTGTGTAAACATGATAAAAAACAGTAACCCCGTTCATAGTTAAATCCTTGTGAAAAAAAGAAACATCAACCCCTATAAAAGCTACATTTGGTTATTAAAACATGTCAGATTTATTGTGATGATGTGTTATTTCGTCACTTTCCTTCTCTATTGAGTGGCTCTATTCTGTTTTGTTTAGAGTTTTGTAAACGATCTATCCTTCGCTTTTATTGGTTGATGCCAATTGATAGATACTCTTGTTTTCGAACTTAATATTTCTTTAATCTTCATTTTTTCTTTTTTAGGCGACTGACAGTTGAAGGATCAACATTTGAGGGGACCCAGAACAAATGAAATAAAATGGAATTGGTGAAAATAGAAATAATAATAATGAAAATCAATTTTCCCTCCTCTATATGTCGCTCTCTTTCTTTCTCGCTTTTCCCTTTTTATTCTCCTGCTTTTTTTTTATCATTTTTTTTTTT